>VSMD01111058.1:0-66283 GCA_008750895.1 Mirza zaza
TTTTTTTTTTTGAGACAGAGTTTCACTTTGTTGCCCAGGCTAGAGTGAGTGCCGTGGCATCAGCCTAGCTCACAGCAACCTCAAACTCCTGGGCTCAAGCAATCCTGCTGCCTCAGCCTCCCAAGTAGCTGGGACTACAGGCATGTGCCACCATGCCCGGCTAATTTTTTGTATATATATTAGTTGGCCAATTAATTTCTTTCTGTTTATAGTAGAGATGGGGTCTCGCTCTTGCTCAGGCTGGTCTCGAACTCCTGAGCTCAAACGATCCGCCCACCTCGGCCTCCCAAAGAGCTAGGATTACAGGCTTGAGCCACCGCGCCCGGCCTGAGGGTGTTTTGAAAAGATAAGCCTATGTTGATTTCTGCAGACTTGACTGTCTCACCTCCACACAATAACAATGTATGAATGAGAAGTTTCCCAAGTTTATAAAACAAGAGATTTGCCTGAAGTCACCTGGTCCAATCCTCAAGTACAAGAATAGTTCTCATATCATCCAAGGAGACAGGACACTGTCCAGTGTCCTCCCCAGGCACACCCTTCCTAGAGTTAAAGGTGATTATCACATACTTCTTGATCTTTTATTATGAGTGATAGGCAGCTCTATCTTTTCTTGTAACCAAATGCTATAAAATCTATATTTTTATTGACATAAACACTTTCTCAAAATCAGGTTTTTTCCTCCCCCCCCCTCACTCCATGAAGCTCTTTCCTAAAGGTCAACAATGGCCCCTCACTTCTTGACTGATGCCTCTCTCCTCCTACCCCTATGGCTGCCCCACCCTTTGAACTTTTTGCTGTTCATTGTCTGACTCCTCCACTAGAATGTAAGTTCCACGAGGCAGAGAATTTTGTCTGATGCATGCATAGCTAAATCCCCACACCTAGAATAGCACACGACATGTGATAATCATTCAATAAACATTTTCTGGATAAATACTTTCTAATATAGCTTTCTCTAAGTTAGTTCTAACATGTAAACATATTAGACATGTCTAACATGTTAAACATGTTCGACATGTAAACAGGGGACAAAAGTACTAGTCCCTGTGATCAGTGGTTCTCACATTTTGGCATGCACCAGAAGTCCTTTGGGGCACTTGTTTAAAATGCAGATTCCTTGGCCTCACCCCAGAGACCCCAATTCAGTAAAGATTGGGGGTGTTTTTTTTTAACAAGCACTCCAAGGGATTCCAATCCAAGTACATGGCTACCTTTGAGAAAACCCCTCACAGACCCCACATATTGCAAACATCTTATGCCTCCCCAAATTAAGCTATTTTAATACCCTTAATCAATCACAAAGATGGTAAAATATAAGGTCAGGAGAATACCAACAGCAAAAACTTTTGACAAATTTCAATGACATTATATAAAGTAAATCACGGACAAGAAAGTTAAGACTCAATATTTTGTTCAGGATTATCATGTGTTCATCTAACACAGACAAGGACTTATGGGACCTCTGAAGTCCCCCTAATTCTATGGCCCAGGAAGGTGAAGGCCAGAGATACTTTGTGATTTGCCTGAGGTCCCAGACTTGCCAGCACTCTGGTCCCTGTCTCCTGCTCAGAGGATCCTTCTACTGCAGTAGTCAGAGGCTTAGAAAGTTGTTCCCTAACTCAGAAAGACAAGGAACAAGAAAATGAGCAAGCTCACCCACTGACTGCTGGAGGACTCTCTGCTCCTCCTCTTCTGCCTCCTTTTCCAAATCTTCCAAACTTTCCTTTGAGGGCAAGATGCCCTTTTTGCGCAAGATGTCATTCCACTCGGTGTCTGCGTTGGGGTCCTAGAACAGGAGGACCAAGGCTACCATGAATGCAAAGTCCAGTACAGAGGACACCCTGTTAGGCAAGGGGCCAAATGGGCAAAGTGGTGGAAAGTGAGGAATTCAAACCAAATTATTCTGTGGTCTATTTCTGAGAAAGTGCCAAAAGCCCCACAGTCCCCGTTCTATTCTTCCTGTGTAAATCCCTCCTCCCTCCCCCCAGGAGGAGCTAGTCTTGGCTAAAAGTCAGGATATAATGTGTAGATCAGCATCAGTGCTGATACCAAGGCTCTGACCTGACTTATGTTCAATATTTTTATTAATGACTTTGCATGATTCATTCAACAGATTTTTAAGTACCTACCACAGGTATTAGACAATGGAGAAGCACAGTGAATAAAAACAGTTAACTATGTTATAGTCAAGAGGAACAGACAGGTAATGACAAGTATACATATACAAGTGCAATGATAAACAGGCTGCTGGTCTAGAGTTACAGGGGACCTGCATTCCACAGGGTAGACAGAGATGTTCTCCATAGGAGGTGACATTTAACCATCACCTGAGAGTTGGAAGCAACCAGCCACAGGAGTGTGGGAACTTAGGAAACAGCTTTTCAGGCAGTGTGAACAAAGAGATTGTGACATTTTGAGCATCTAAAAGCCTAGAGAGGCTGCAGTGGAATCGAGAGGGAGGAGAGCCTGAGGCTAGGCTGACAGAATTCTCTAATGGCCAGACCTGAAAGGAAAAGCTGAGAGCCCTCAGAGCAGCTGGTAACAGCTAATGTTTATTAAACACTAAGTTCTGGACACTCTTCTAAGCCCTTCACTGGCACCTACTCACATAGTCCTCACAAGCCGAGGGGAGGCATGGTGTTTAGAAAGACACTGCCATGCTAGAATAGCTGGCCAAATATACCCAGATCAACTGTCAGAAAGACCAGTGTCAACCTGGGCTCTTAGATCCAGAACCCAGCTGCCCAAGCACCAGTTTGCATGGTGTGGCAGGAACACACTATGGAGCACAGGGTTGGTTTGGAACACAAATCAAGGTGCGCTGTGAAAAGGGCACCAGGATAACCAGGCTCCAGCCTCATCCTTGTATCACAATTTTGCTGGGATACATTAAAAGGAAAATGGACAGAATCCTTTCAACAGGGTGGTCAGGGAAGGCCTCTGACAGAGATGGCCTTTTAAAGCAGGGACCTCAAGGATGGAGGATGCAAAGGAGAGGCCAGAACAGTCCCTGAGCTTCCCCTTCGCGTTTAAGAGTGCCTGGCTGTGGCTATCCTTGTAGATGGTCATCCCCTGCCGCCCCCAATGCGTCCCTCCCCAGCCGATCCCACGCAGCATCTCCACTTCCCCTCTGCCACTAAGCAGAGGCTACTTAATCAGAATCGCTGACCGCAGCGAGATCAGGGAGAGCCAGGTCTTTGGACAGTGACAAAATTTAGTTGCCACAGATTTCTGCTCAGAAAGGTGCCCATTTCCAAGGTGTTTTCATTCGTTTTCTTTGGACTTTAGTTAAGTTCCATTAGCAAATTCCAGCTACCAAAAAAGAATAAAACTAGGGAATTTTGATTTTTTTTTCCATTTTAAGAAAAAATTCAGCACTGAGCAGAGGGACCCCTCGGGCTGAGCTCTGGAACCCAGGTGGTCTGAAATGGAGCGCACCCCAACTGAACACCAGGTGAGAGGGTGTTAAGCCCTCACCCAGCTCTAAGTGCAGCCAGGAACGTGGGTTCCGCCGCTGCTGTAGGTGGTAGGATCCCCTAGGCCGGACCCTCCGCTCCTCCACGCCTCAGCTTCCATGTCCACAATGAGCCCACAGCACACCTGCTCCGGCGCTCGTTAAGGGAGTTAACAAATAGCAAATAACTTTTGTCGCGTGGGATCCGGCAAGTTCTTCACCGGACCCGGTGGGGGCGGACCTCGAGCTTTCTCAAGGAAGCCTGCAAGGACAGAGATTTGAGGTCTAGGGCACAGTGCGGCGGCTACACCCAGCCCTGGGTCCGGCGGGGGACCACGCCCGCTCGCCCGCACTGCGCCTGCGCGGGGCCTGGACTCGTGCGGCCTCCCCCCATGTCTGCCGGGCCTGGCGCTTCCCGGAAGCCCGGTATCCGTCCAGCGGGACAAACGAGCGGTCGGAGCCTCCAGGCCCCGCGCCGCGCGCGCGCCGCGCTCACCTGCATTGTGTCTCCAACCGCTCACGCCACTCCGGCCGGGGCTCCGCCGGCCCTCAGCTCCCGTCTGCGCACGCGCGCAGCTGCCGCCCCGCCTCTCAGCCCGGCCTTCAGGAGAGGGCTCTGCGTCTGCGCGTGCTCCCCAAGGACCGGGCGCCGAAGTTATGCGCGTGCGTGGAGCAGGACACGCCCACCGTTTTCCGGCCGCGGAGTTCGTGTGACCCATGACTAACTTTGAGCGCTGCCTTATTAGGGCATGTCTTCGGCCCAGTGTTGGTAGAATGAAGTGCTCAGTAGCAATGTGCATTCCACGGTGCCTGCCCAAACGTGTGAGGAGATCTCGGTGTCCTTGACTAAAAAGTCAGAAATAGAAATACCTCTCAGTGATCTGCTGTTACAATTAAAAATGATATAGGGTCAACTGGAATTCAACACTATCATTTAGGTATCCAGTAAGGCAACTCACTCATAAAAATTTTCTTGAGAGCCTGTTACGTACCAGTCACCATTTTAGGCTCTGTGGATACTGCATTGATCAAAACACAAGACATTTATTTGTGTCTCTTTGATAATAGCCATCCTAACTGGGGTGACATATTGCATTGTGGTTTTGATTCGCATTTCCCTGATGATTAGTGATGTTGGGCATTTTCTCATATATTTGTTGGCCATTTGTATGTCTTCTGAGAAACTTCTGTTCAGATCATTTGCCCATTTCTTAATCAGGTTTTCTGTGTGTGTGTGTGGCTGTTTAGATGTTTGAGTTCTTGTATATTCTGGATATTAATCCTGTGTCAGATAAGTAATTTGCAGATATTTCCTCCTACTCTGTAGGTTGTCTTTTCACTCTGTTGACTGTTTCGTTTGTGCAAAGGCTTTTTAGTTTGATATAATCCCATTTGTTTACTTTTGCTCTTGTTGCCTGTGCCTTTGAGATTTTACTCATAAAATCTTTTCCCAGACCAACGTCTTGAAGTGTTTCCCCTGTTTTTCTTGTAGTAGTTTTGGGTCTTACATTTAGTTCTTTGATCCATTTTGAGTTAATTTTTATGGAGCATGAGAGGTCGGAGTTTAATTTCATTCTTCTATGGTTATCCAGTTTTCCCAGCACCATTTATTAAAGAGACTTTCTTTTCCCCAATGAGTGTTTTTGGTATCTTTGTCAAAAGTCAGTTGGCTGTAGGTACGTGGATTAATTTCTCAGTTCTCTTTTCTGTTTTATTGTCTGTTTTTATGTCAGTACCACACTGATTTGGTTACTACAGCTTATAATATATTTTGAGGTCTGATAGTGTGATACCTCCACCTTTGTTCTTTTTGTTCATGGTTCCTTTGGCTATTTGAGGCTTTTGTGATTCCATACAAATTTTAGGAGTCTTTTTTTTTTCTTATTTCTGTGAAGAATGTCATTGACATTTTGATAGGGATTGCATTGAATCTGCAGGTTGCTTTGGGTAGTATTATCATTTTAACAATATTAATTTTTCCAATCCATGAGCACAGGATGTCCTTCCATTTGTTTTTATCATCATCAATTTCTTTCATCAGTGTTTTGGAGTTTTCTTTGTGAGGTCTCACACCTCCTTGGTTAAATTTATTCCTACATTTTTCTTATAGCTATCATAAATGGGATTGCCTCCTTGATTTCTTTTTTAGCTAGTTTGTTGTTCATATATAGAAATGCTACTGATTGTTGTATATTCATATCCTGCAACTTTACTGAATTCATTTATCAATTCCAAGAGTTTTTTGGTAGAGTCTTTGGGTTTTTCTGTATATAAGATCACATCATCTGCAAACAGGGATAATTTGACTTCTTTTTTTCCAATTTAGATGCCCTTTATTTCCTTCTCTTACCTACTTGCCTTTTTTTTTTTTTTTTTTTGAGACAGAGTCTCACTTTGTTGCCTGGGCTAGGGTGCTGTGGCATCAGCCTAGCTTACAGCAACCTCCAATTCCTGGGCTCAAGCAATCCTTCTGCCTCAGCCTCCTGAGTAGCTGGGACTATAGGCATGCGCTACTATGCCTGGATAATTTTTTCTATATATTTTTAGTTGGCCAATTAATTTATTTCAATTTTTAGTAGAGATGGAGGTCTCACTCTTGCTCAGGCTGGTTTTGAACTCCTGACCTTGAGCAATCCTCTCACCTTGGCCTCCCAGAGAGATAGGATTACAGGCGTGAGCCACCACACCCTGCCTACTTTGGATAGGTGTTCCAGTACTATGTTGAATAAAAGTGGTACGAGTGGGCTTTTTTCCATTCAGTAAGATGTTAGCTGTGGATTTGTCATAAATGCCCGTGAGGATGCAGAGAAAAGGAAACTCTTATACACTGTTAGTGGGAATGTAAACTACTACAGCCACTATGGAGAACAGGATGGAGGCTCCTCAGGAAACTACAAATAGAACTACCGTATTATCTAGAAAGCCCACTACTTGACCTTTATCCAAAGAAAAGGAAATCGGTATATCAAAGAAACATCTGTACTTTCATGTTTTTTGCAGTACTATTCACACAATAGCCAACATATGGAATCAACCTAGATATCCAACAACAGATAAATGGATAGAGAAAACGTGGTATATATACACTATGGAATGCTATTCAACTGTAGAAAAGAATGAAATCCTGCCATTTGTGGCAACATGGACGGAACTGGAGGAGATTATGTTAAGCGAAATAAGCCAGTAACAGAAAGTTAAATACTGCATGTTCTCGTTCACATGTGGAAGCTAAAAAATCTCTAATCTCATACAAGTAAAAAGTAGGACAGAAGATACTAGGGGCTGGGAAGGGTAAGAGGAAGGGAGGGATGGAGAAAGATTTGTTAAAGGATACAAAATTACAGCTAGATAGGAGGAATAAGTTCTAGTGTTCTGTATGACTGTAGGATGACTATAGTTAACAATAATACATAGTTTTAAATAGCTAGGAGGATAGTAAATATTCCCAACACAAAGAAATGATAAATGTTCAGGATGTTGGATATGGTAATTACCCTGATCAGATCACTACATGTTATATGTATTGAAACATCAGTATGTACCCCAGGAATATGGACCAGTATTATTTGTCAATTAAAAAGATAAAATTTAAAAAGAAAACATGGAAATGAAAGTTAAAGTCATTTTACCTGGTTGAGCCTCAGGAAACCCACATATGCAAAAGTGCTTAGCCTTAAGGCAGGCACACAGGAGGCATGGAGTAAAAGTCAGCAGTTTGACATAAAATGCAGGTGTTGGGCTCCAGGGCTTCTGCAAATGCAGCACTCCCAGTTTAAGTTAAGAAAACAATATTTCTGCCTAGTAATGGAAGGAAGCATCCTGTACACCTGGGCTAATTGCTGCCTCTTGGCAATAAAGCAGACACAAATAATAGAGACCCGCGCACCTGTTGGGTGTTGTAGGGCTTCCAATCCTTGGCTATGCATTAGAATTACCTGGGAGTCTTTAAAAACTGCAGCTATCCAGGGTCTCCAATCCCAGACAAATTAAATACCCAGAGATGAGGCTTGGGACTGATATTTTCTTAAAGATCCTTAGTTGATGCTAAAGTCACAGCCATTACTATACAGTGAATCATATGATTGCTTGAGAGCAAGATCTTTGATTTGATAATTTATTAGGATCCTTAAGATTGACCTGACTCCTCTTATCTGAATTACCGGTCCTTTTAGGCATTTGTTTATTAATGTATCAGGCAGCAAAGTGTTTATGAATTAATTTACTTCAGTCTTACCACCGAAATCGGGGCTGGGACTACTATTGAGTTTGACTCTGTGCTTCCCTTTCAGGCCTGCACAGCAATAGACTTAGTGTTCTGTGCTTTGCTCAGCCCCAGCCTTAGCTGTTTGCTGAGGCCTGTTCTCTAAAACTCAGTCTACAATTCCCCACATGATCTCTGTCCAGGGATTAACAAACCAAATGCCTGCACCCTAGTACCGCCACTCCTTTCAGTGGGAAAGATGCCCCTCCCACTTTGGTCAAAAAGTTATTCTTCTGTTATTCTTTTCTACTGTGCAGCAGGTCACAGTCCTTCTCACCTCCCCCAGAGACTTCTTACTATCATTCCATCCCTCTTGGCTGTGGAGAAAATAATGGGGGCTCAGGAGAAAAGATTAGAGCCATAAGAATTGGAAAAGGAAAGATACCCTATTTCTATTTATGGATGATATGATATAATAGCAAACTTGGAAATAGCAAACCCAGGGGAATCAAGTCTTAAATTCATAACAACAATCTGAGAATTCAGTGTAGGAACAGTATACAGAATTAACAGATAAAAATATCCTTCATTTGTATCTACAATATCACAAACTAGAAAATGTGATGAACCCCAATTACAATAACAATAGAAAAGAAAAAGCATTTAGGAATAAACTTAAGAAATGCACAAAAACCTACCTGAGGAAAATTACAAAACCTTCCTGAGGGTACAAAAGCAGACTTGAACACATGGAGAAAGAAATATCCTTTATTTTTGGATAGGATGACTCAACATCATAGAGATGTCAATTTTCTCCAAGTTAATATGCAAAATCTAACATGATCTTAATTTTAAAACCCAACAAATTATTTTCTGAGGTAGGTAGGTTGATTTCAAAGTTTTTATGATAAAATAACAATCAAGAATAGCACAAGGTGGGAGGGAGAGCTAGCCTTACCAGACATTAAAACAATGTGGTATTGATGCATGAATAGACAAAGAAATCAAGGAAGCAGCATAGTAAGTTCAGAACAAGCCCAGAAATAGAGCCAAGTACACATAAGTGTTGGAATATGCTTAAGATGGCATCTCAATCCACTGCAGAAGGACTTTTAATAAATAGCATTGGGACCATTGGATAACCATATGAAAATAGATAAAATTAGATACATACTCCACAGTGTATATCAGAATAAAAAATACTAGAAGAACTCATGGAATAACTTTTTTATAATCTAGAAATGGAAAAGGACTTTAACTATTATTACTCAAAATCCAAAAGAAATCAAATAAAAAAATTTTTGACTACTTAAATTTTTTGTTTACATAAGAATAATGCATATAAGCATGCTATCTTTGGTGTAAAAGATTAAATAAGAATACACTTATGTGAATATTCATATTTGTTTAATTTTATATTAATAAAAAGAGTCACAGAAAGAAGAAACCAGAAATTAATGGAAATGGTTAATTATTTGGGGGAGGGGGACAATGAGGTGGTGAAGGCAGGGATGGGAATGAGAATCCTCTGATAAACTTATATTTAGGAGCAGATAGTTTTGTAGGGCCTGAAGCACTTTCAATCTTGGATGCTGCTATAATTTGGATGTTTGTCCCCCAAAACCTCATGTTGAAATCTGGATCCCCAGTGTTGGAGATGGGGACTAATGGGAGATGTCATGGGGAAGAATCCTTCATGAATGGCTTAGTGCCATCCTTGGGTAAGAGTGAGTTCCTGCTATATTTGTTCCCATGAGAGCTGGTTGTTAAAAAGAGCCTGGCACCTCGCTACTCTCTTTCTCTCTCTTTTTCTCTCTCTTGCTTCCTCTCTTGCCATGTGATCTCTGCACACACCAGCTCCCTTTCAGCTTCTGCCATGAGTGGAAGTCGCCTGAGGTCCTCACCGGAAGCAGATGGTATCACCATGCTTCTCGTACAGCCTGCAGAACCATGAGCCAAATAAACCTTTTTCTTTATAAATTACCCAGCCTAAGGTATTCCTTTATAGCCACACAGACAAAGACATATACCCTCTTTAAGAATACAAAATTATAAATGTAAAATTAAGCATGAAAGGGAATATTTAAATAACATACTGTATTTTAACTATCTATATAATACCACAGACTAACTTCTATGGTAGCCAGAGCTTCATGAAGTTTATATAATTTTTCTGATGTATGTTTTTGTGCACTTCTGCCTTATTCAAGTCCAGCCTAGTTTCTTCAAGAACTGCCCAAATGCCTCATTTGAACAGAGCTCCAAAGATTACATTCATATCACGTGTTCTCTGGCCCTGTAACTTCATGTTGCATCACTGAATGAATGGTCAGTGACAGTATTGCTATGAGTCATTTCTGCCCTGGGACAGCCAGCAATAATTGTGCATGGAAACAGCTGCAAACCACAGAAACATGTATCAGTAAATATATCTTCAATTCAGCCCTCCCTTAGCCTTAGTGATTTCCTATTACTTGGAGCCCACTTTGTTATCTGTAACTTAATTTCCACTAATCCACCTTTTCTTTTACTTGTACAAAGCTTTACAATGGCTTTTGCCAGACTCTGTTTTTGTCTCCTTACCTCTGGCAGCATATGGGACAATATCAATTGTTCTTGATATATTTTTACACACATTTGCTCACTGCAGAGATGGAAGACCCATCTCTGCTCTGCCTGCCCTGCCTAGAAGTGCCTGTTTGTTCCACTTCTCCCCTCTGGGGTAGGTGGTTTACGGCCCCGCATAAATGATGAATGGATTTAATAAAACAGTGAGGGAAACAAATTCTGAAGTTTTACACAGTGTATGGATTTCTTAAAAGGCAAGTATAAGAAAAATTTTTCCATTGAGCTCAAGCACCCATGGAAATGTGACTCCTGCTTAGACTAACTTCCGCAGGACTCTCCTGTGATGCACAACTACATGGGACGTTAGAGTTCCTTTACATGAGCAATTTTATAAGCAAAATGCCTAGTATTAATGACTCTCACACAAATTGCTGGAAAAGCTGCTGCCGCTGTCGTTAAAGTGTGGTGAATGTGAGTCTTTGCCTATAGGATTCTGAATATAGAGATGATGTTATTAGCCCCTGGTTCCTTCTCCTTCCAGGGAAAGCACACAGGCAGATTCATGTAATAGTCTGATCTACAAATTTCATTTCTTTCTAAGACAAAAGGCCCATATAGAAAGATTCAGCTGAGTGGCAATGGATAGAAGGGCAATTTTAATGAGATATCATTAAACGTGGAACTCCATGGCTACTGCCAGATTAACTGGAATTCCATATTCCAAATGCAATTTATGTTTGATCTTTAGGAAACTATATTTCCAAGATTTATTTGTTTGTGATTTTTCAGTTAGTGAAAAGCTGCACTCCACTCCCTTTCATCTCATTGTCTCCTATCCCTGGATTACTTGTCTTCAAAGAATATAAAAGAATTGGAAAAAAAGTGTGCTGGCATGTTATTACAGATGATTGCCTGGCTGCCGGCTTCTATCAACTTTGAGACTAGCCGAAGGTTAAGATGATTAAGGGGTGGCTGCAGGTACAACTAGATGCTGAGATGATGTCTGCAGTGAAAACATTTGGAAGTTTTTAGAACGTCCAAATGCGGTAGACTGACCAGATGCTCACCAAATCTGCCTCTTCTTTTTCCAGGCCACCCAGTAGATTGTATCTCCAGCTTCCTTTGCAGCCGGGCGTGGTCGTATGACTGAGCTCTGGTAGAAGAAATGGCCTGGCCCATATAAATCCTCTCTCCAGACCTCCTCTTATCGCTCCCCATCCCTTTACCGAACAGTTGACGGCTTGGAGGCCCTTGAGCCCATCTTGGGCAGAGCCTACCAGGGAGAAGGAACCGGATATTGAACAACCAGAAACACCTGCAGTGGATTATGTGGGAGATGAAAATAAAATTCTACCAGGGCAAGTCACTGAGATTCAGGGGGTTATCTGTTGCAGTAACTAGTGTTACTCTACTACATGCTCTGCAGGACTCTGGAGATTAGTATAAAACACCCACTACAGTGCCTGAAGGAGTTCATACTCAGGACACAAAAATTCCAGTCCTCCAGAAATGGAAGCCCACGGCAAGAAATCTGTGGTGTAATGTTAGTGTGTGTGGATATGTAGTTGTAATTGTGTGTACAGCACATTACTGAGAGCTTACATTCATTCTCTTGTTTAATCATAGTAACATAGACAGGTGGTGGCTTCTGTCATTTGCCCCATTTTACAGATGAATAAACTGAGGCTCAGAGAAGACAAGTAAGTTGTCTAAGGTCACACAGGTAGTTGTTGATGACACAGCTGAACCCCTAACCAAGCTCTTAGCTACTGTATTTTTAAAAATGCAAAGGGGACAAATCTATAGTGTGCCCAAAGGCTATTTGCTAGCTTGATGGAGGAGAGGAAGATTTTTCTGAACCTAGCCATGGCGACCTCCCCAGCACAGGATTCACACTGTCCCCAGGGTAGAAGATCCTTTGCTTATGCCGTACTGACAATAATAAATAACAAGCACCGAGTACTTAGGAGGTGCCAGATGCTGTCCTAAATTCTTTATAAGGATCAACTCATGCAATACTTTTAGAAAAATCCTACAAGGTAGTTTCTCTTACTGTGCTCATATCAATGGTGAGGAAACTGAGGCAGCAAATGGTGAGGTAACTTGTCAAGATTACACAAATAATAAGAAGCATAGGTAGAATTTAAACCCAGGCAGTGTGTGTGTGGGTGTGTGGGTTGGGGTAGGGGCTGCTTATGGTGGAAGAAGGCATGAAGAACCCCCTTGCTATGTCCTCTGCCCTATAGTCAGACCAGGGTACTTGTCCCTGGACCATGCCCTACATTACCCCATTTCCCTGTCTCTGTGTTGTTCTCTCTGTTGGGGACACTCTCTTGCATCACCATCTATAGACATCCTATAGATACTTGAAGGACCAATTCAAGAACTACCCCTCTCCTTGATTGTCCTGGACAAAAACAATCTCTTCCTTTTTATGTTTCCATATAAATTTATTTGTACATTATTTTCTCCATTTATAACTTGTTAACTTTTTACACAATTGACTTCCAATACACCTACTACCACCTTAAGAAAACAATTGCCAATACAGTTGAAGCTCCACTGTAAACTTCCTGGTTTGTGTTAGTCTTCCTCCCCTCAGGAATCACTGCTCTCCCAAATTTGATATTTATTCTCACCAAGTTGCTCAACTTATGTAAATGTTACCTTGCTATAAAAAGCATCCTGCTTGTTTTATTCAACATCATGATTTTAAGACTCTTCTAACTTCGTGTAAGTGGTTCATTCAATTTCACTGCTATATAAATTTCATTTTTATGAATAACAATGTTTATCTCTTCTCTTATTAATGGACATTTGGCTTCTTTACAACTTTATTTATTCATTTAGATGGTCTCGCTCTGTCACCCAGGCTAAAGTGCAGTGGCATTATTGAGGCTCACCACATCAACTCCTGGGCTCAGGCAATCCTCCTGCCTCAGCCTACTGAATTGCTGGGACTGCAGATGCATGCTGCCATGACTGGCTAATTTTTCTATTTTTTATATATAGGAGAGGTCTCACTATGTTACCCAGGCTAGTCTCAAACTCCTGGGCTCAAGCGATCCTCTCACCTCAGCCTCCCAAAGTGCTGGGATTACAGGCATGTGCTACCACACCCAGCAGTAACTCTTTTGTTCAAACGAACCATGTGAACACTCTTGTCCCTGTGCCTTCAAGGACTTTTCTGGATTTTCTCTGGTACCTAGGTTTCAGAAAGGATAACATGGCAGTGAAGACTTGTAGGACCAAGATTGTATTGAGATGTAAATCCAGAAAGGCAAACAAACTAAGCCTTTCAGGGTGGTACATTTCTTCCAGGGATGTCTGAGGGTTCCAGGAAAAGTAGCTGTGAAACTGAAAACTGGGCAGAAATTTTTGCCACTCTAATGGGATGAGAGGGCAAAAATTAGGGACTACAGTATGCAATTGGAGAGCCCATGACAAACTCTCAACTACTTCGGTCAGGACCCTAAAGAACTGCAAGAGTAAGGGTGAGCATTAAACGAAAACGAGAAATAGCAGACAATAGAAACAGTCATAAAAGAGATCTAGATTATATAATTATCAGAAGCAAACTCTAAAAATACCTATTCTTATTATGTTAAAGGAGAAAAAAGACAAAATCAAGAATTTCACCAGAAATCTGGTAACTTAGTTGGGCGTGGTGGTGTGTGCCTGTGCGCCCAGCAACTTGGGAGGCTGAGACTGGAGCCTAAGCCTCATTTTTTTCTGGATAGGCTGGAGTTGCTATGCCTTAACTTAATGCTGTCAGCAATAAAGAAACAGCTTTCGTGAGGGCAAGTCCTTTTGGTAACTTTGTGTAATGAAAACCATCTTTTAGGTGTAACTGGAGCCAACATTCATTGGGTGTTCACTATGTGGCGCCATGCCAAGCCCTTCACATGGGCCATCTCCTTAGTCCTCACAAAATCAATGTGAAGAAGGTACTGGTACTACCAACCCCATTTTACCATAAAGGAAACTGAGGCACAGGGATGGGCATTGACTTACCCAAGGTTACCCAGCTAAAAGCAGAGGAGACAGGAGTTGAAGCCAGCCAGCCTATCCCAATTCCATACCCTCAACTCTCAATAATAACAAGATAGTTAGGGATGCTAAACCAATATCAAAGATGGTAAGTTTTAAAAAATACATTCTATTATTAAAAATTACACTCAACACCTCCCCACCAACTTTCCAATATGAAGTGAAAATGGGTGTAAAAACAGTTTCTCGTACGACAATGTGCGTGTGTTTTTTTCCCCAAGCAAGCAATCAGTTCTGCAGCAGACACCAGCTGGATGTCTGATGCCAATGGCAAGCCCCAGGTGGTTTTACCTGTCATTCTGACTGACCGGCTATAAATCAAAGTTCAACTAATTTGCTAGAGCAGCTCATAGAACTCGGGGAAACACTCACGTTTACTGATGTCTGGTAAAGGATAGTACAAAGGATACAGATGAAGGGATGCTTAGGGCAAGGCGTGTGGGAAGCTCCACGCCCCTTCTGGGTGCACCACCCTCCAGGAACCTCTACATGTTCAGCTATTTGGGAGTTCTTAAAGCCCTGTCCTTTGGGTTTTTCTGGAATCTTCATTACATACCATCAGCCTTAGATAATGAGATTCAGAAAATATGATTAAATATAGAGTTTATTTGGACTCAAAAGTTTGAGGATGGCCACATGTTAATGCTGACTCCAAATGAATGGAATCAGCATTCTGAAGTGGAAAGTTTTGAGGGTCATTTATATTGTCAAGGTTTGGGGAAGCTTAACAGGATCTCAACATTTTCCATGCAAGGTTAATACATAGTTACGACAATTTGATCACTTATAGGTTGTGTTCTTTTTTAGAAAGGGTATTTAACATTCCACACTGAGGATGTAATAGTCATAGGGTCTTTTGTACTATCTGGTCTGAGTTGGGGGCAAAACAATAAAGGAAGAAGTTAATCAATAACAAAAAGCCAGTAATTAAGAGAGGGAGGGGTCTTATCTCTGGCACCATTCATTCTTAGTTCATTTTACAGAATAAAAAATAAGGAAGAGAGTTAATCTATAATTGGAGAAGAAAAAAAAATTTCAGCTACATGCTATGAGACTCGGACCACACAGTCACATTTCTCTCAGGACTCAAATAATCTAAAGTTCCAATAGCTTTAAGTTTGAGTTATTTAATTTCACACTAGGTATGATTGATTAAATCATTGGCCATTGGTGATCATCTTAACCTTCTGCCTCTCCTTCCTCCCCCGAGGTTGGAGGAGTGAGGCTGAAAATCCTGAAAACCCTCTAATCCTGCCCTGGTCTTTCTGGTGACCAGCCCCACCCTGAAGCTACCTAGGGGCTGCCAGCCACCAGTCAACTCACTAGCATATAAAAGATGCTTGTCACTTTGAAGATATGCCAGGAAACAGGAGGAGGACCACATATATATTTCACAATATCACACAGTGCTACTTTATTTTTATATAACTAAATATTCTAGTGAATACAGAGCAAAAGGAATAGCTTCAAATATTGTTTGCAGAAAGAAATGTGACATTTGTGCAAAATCATCACTGAATGGCCTCAACAGATCCAGCTTTCCTGTGCTATTGAATCCTGAAAAAGAAAAGAAATGTACAGCTCAGGTCAAAGCATTCTCAGAATGAAGACAAGGCCCATGGGCATGCTATTATACAATGTATTTTACAATTATACCTTAACTTGACATGCCATAAATGCCCAGATCACTTCCCCCCAATTAGTACTTATAAGACTTGTTTCTGCTGTATCTAATTAGGCTATTAGAGTGGTATAAGTGCTGTGGCCTAAGGGAACATCCTCCCCTGGTGTATGCTGGGTATTTTGACTCCCAGCAGTGGGACAGCCTTGTCAGGCACCTTGGACTTCTGGGGCCCTGACTGCTGCTGCCTGCTGGCAGCAACCATAGGACAGTGGCCACATGTCCCTGGGACCACATCATCGTGAGAGACAGAGGAGTCCCAGAGTTGCCCTCGTGCATGGCTTTCCTCTTCCACAGGCCTGAAGGCCAAGGAGTCTCCTCAGACTTAAACTCTGGGTCTCAGAGCATCATTGGATCAGAGGGGACAGCTTTGCCTGGCTGTCCTTAGAAATGTTCCCACTATACGGAGCCTGGTAGCTTCTAGGGGCTTGTTATTGCACCACCCAAACATGTCAGGGTTGTGTTTTCCTTATCAGAGGGGCCAGGTGAGAAGTCACAGAGGGCTGGGCTAGGCTATCTGGAGCTTTCATCCCCATCACAGCTAGAGCTGGAGATGACATACTCCCAAGGGCATGGAAGTGAAGGCTGTAATGTTGCCTGGGACGGCCTGCTTCTGCCAGACTGGGGCGGGGGTCTCTTTGGTGCTGTGAGCAGGAAACGAGAGAGGGCAGGGTCCTTGGGGGTTCCAGGTGCTCCCCTTTTCTTTGAACAATGGCTTCCCTGGTTGCCTCTCACTTCCCCCAGTCAGACACATAACATTTGCTTGGAAAACAAAAGCCACAGTGAAGCTGACCTTTGACTATCTACTGGGCCTTGTCTTCAATGTTTCTTCCATTCCTTGGCTGAAAAAAAAAATGCAGTGACTTACAGATACTGAGACACAACCATCTGAGGCCTATATCTTGGTCCAGTTCCTCTTTGTACAGAGGCCTAAGGCCTCATTCTTCTAACTGGGATTTCATCCTCCTCTTCCTTGGGGACCCACCTGGTGAGCCCTCAACCCGTGCTAGTGCTGGTCTGGAGGTCCTCTGGGGCAGTGCTCTAGGACTCCTGCTGCTCCTAGAACCCTGACACCATCTCACACCCATCACCTCTACCCATTAGCCGATGCTTGTGTGGTGAGATCCGCAGACCATCCACCGGGACCGTTCAACCTGAAGACACCATGGAGATCTGCTGTTTCTCAGAGCACTTTCCAGAGAACGATGCAATAATAGGTCATGTAGACCAAAAAAGGGGTACGTGGGGTGGAGGTGGGGGAGGGATGGGGAAGAATCTCCGTGGTCAAATAAGTTTAGGAACCAAATGATTAAGTCAAGTGAAACATTGTTTCCCGTGGGACTTCTCAGAGCCTGTGACAGGCCAGGTGCATGTGAATCTTTGCGAACGTTGGGTGCAGCATTTTCCAAACTTATCTGATTTTGCAGAGTGCCTGTTAGCGCCAGTGATTTACAGGAACACAGTTTGGAGGCACAGATCTAGTCTGATTTGCTCAGTTTTCTATGCAAACACTGAGGATCTCAGGAATTGAGCACAGCTAATGAATGGCAGACCAAAAACTAAAAGAGAACTCGTCTGTCTCTGTGATATTTGCAAGAATTTCTGTGTTCTAGGAAGAAGGGGAGGATGGTGCCTAGACTCCTCCTGCCAGGGTGTTTGGGGGCCATGTGTCCTGCATCCTGATGCTCTAAAACAGGGACTCAGACTCTGGTCTGCTTCAGTGTCTGTCCCTGAGCAGCACTCACTTCCCCACTCCAGTGCCCTCAGCCTCTGTCATATCAGATCCTTTGCTCTACAAGCTGGTAGGAGGAGATTCTAAGTTTGAGTCATGCCCAGTGAAGGGTGAGAGCCCCCACAATTGGTCACCAGGGGTCCTGGCTGTGCCCATTCTGCAGTAACTCCATAATTGGGGTGGTTGCAGTGAATCAAGGTAAGAAAACAGAGATGAGGAAACATGTTATACCCTGAAAAGGAAAAATTGTCGTCCCCGGGTGGCAGCGTTATCCTGCAACACAAAAACATAACTGTTATGCAACCACATTGCATTGAAGGTCTTGCAAAAATGTCTGTGGGGATGGCTTTCAAAAAGGGCGGTCCCAGAGCAGCTGCATCCACCACACGGGGGACTTGTCAGAAATGCAAACTCTCAGCCCCACCCCAGATCTACCAAACTTCTCAGGTGGGGCCAGCAGTCTGGATTTTAACAGGTGACTCTGATGCACCATTGAGTTTGAGAACCACTGGAGTATGGAGTTTGTGCATGGCAGCGCCTCTCCCCGAGTTTGTGCCTGTGGGCCCCTGAGCCAGAGAAAGCAGATTCCCAGGAGCAGATGGCCCCAGGCAACTCATTTGTGAGACCAGAGATGAAATATTAACAGCCAGAGGCATTGTCCCATGGTTTCTTCCTGCCCCAGGGAAACCCAAACTTAGATGCTCAGCCACAGAAGGTTCTCAGGGGCATGTGTGAGACCAGTTCTTCCCACAGTGGTCTGGAGGGTGGCAGGGTGGCCAGCGCCAAGCCCTCCCTGCCCTTCTCGCACGGAGCTGTCTTTGGGGGCTGCGTTCTCTGTGGGGCTCACATACCTTCTTGGTAAAGTGCACTGCAGCAGCCCCCGACCCCTGCGAGGGAATGAGGCACAGGTTAATTCAACAGAAACCACACCTACAACCCCGCAGTTGGCCTGAGTCATCCTGCCCCTCCCTGCTTCCATTCTAAGGGAGTCAGAAGTCTGGCACAAAAAAGCAGTTAAAGAGAATGGTGACAGTGTGGCCTATCACAAATTCCTGATGGGGAAGGCAAGTTCGCTTTCTTGGTTGAGTTGCCATTCGTGTCCAGCTACATTAAGTTACTGCTTTCTTCTCCTAATAGCACCAACTTTGAAATTGATCCCTGGTTCAGGCAAATTTTCAAGGATAAGCCACTACAGCTTCTTCAGCTTGTTCTCTGCCTACGAATCTGCCATAAGAATGGAGGCAGGCTAGACCAGAAGCTCGCAGTCAGCAGGCATCAGAAAATCTGCTGCCTGTGCTTAAGACTAGCCAGCTTTCCAGAGACTGGGGGGCTTGGGATTTTCAGAGCTAAAACCAGGAAAGCCCTGGACAAACTGTGACTAGTTGGTCACCTACTTGGGCTCAGGAGGTCCAAAAGAAATTTTCTTTTTCTTTTTTTTTCTTGGTGGCATGCAATAAAACTAGATTAACATTTTGAACACTTTCAGCTATTACCGAAACTGGTAATTTCTAAACTTAAAAATTGAAAAAAAATCTATAAATAGCTCTGAGAAATAGACAAAGGGTAGGCAGGGGGCAATGGGGAATGGAGGGTATCACCAGGGCAATTTTCACGTCATGAGGAAGGGGCAGGGAAGTAACAAAACAACACAAAACCCAAAAAACCTAAGGGATGAAAAGAGCAAATTAGGAGAGGAGTGGAACCATCCTGGGCCACGGGGCCCCTCCCGTGGCCCTTCCAGCCACCTCATGAGATTATAGTGGAGGAAACTGAGGCTCAGAGAGGTGGAGGAACTTGTGCAAGTGCAAGTTCAAAGGACCCAGCAGTCTGCCCAGAGCTCCCTCCCAAGACCGAAACTCAAGGAGAGAGTGAAAGTGAACCCCAAGGCAATGACACACTTTTACCACGGTTAAATGCACTTTTTGAGTGGCATAAAACTATGGCAGAAGAAAAAAGGCACATACTCGTTGCAGAAATCTTGTCATCCGTCTGTTGGCGAGCTTGGCAGCCAGGCGCATTAAAGGATGCACGGGAGGAAACTGTGACAAAGAGGCACTGAGAAGGTTAAGACTGGAGGCTGGGACATCTACACCAGGGGAATATTTTGAGAGCCCGGGGCTGTGTGCATTCCTTTCGACTCACTTCTCTTACAAATGGGTTTAATTTTCAGAGTAAAATCCATTTCCGAGCCTAAGCTTGAAATTTTATGTTTTCAATAAAGAGCTACTTGCTTTGATTGCAGGTTTCAATTCCAACACATCACTTACAAATATCCCCTTGGGGTGGATCAGACTTTGACCTGCATTAACCCCCAGCACTCTGTACTCCTAGAGGAGAATGTGTTGTTCTAGAAGCAGCTCTGTACAGAGGCTTCTTGCTCCCCAGGTGTGACTTCCTAATTCAAGGGACCAGGTAGAAGGGCAGCACCCTAACCCTCCCCTGCCCCATGCATTAAGTATTTTCTTATACTTGTCTGCAACTGCCCACACACACCCAGGCACAGCCACCTGTCCTTATCTAGTCCTCATGAATCCTCCCTGGGTGCTTTGGTTCAGAGTAAAATCAATTTGTGTCACCGTTTGTCTTTCCCCTTCCATTGTTCTCTCTCCCTTCTTGGTGCCCTTTTTGGTCTTGATAAGATCCCCCCTATCTGATCTCCCTTCCTAAACCTATAATACTGATTAAGTCATAGGGGGGAAAATATTTTTATGAGTATTTGCTTTTCTAAGGATCCTCTTGAAGACTTGGAAAGCCTTGAATATATAAATAAGTGACTTTCTAATGGTAGAATTTCAGTTGCTATGAAAAGGCACCTGAATTAAAAATTATATTCTATGACCTTCCCAATATTCCTTCAGTCCTATGCCACAGAAATTTACCTACACAAGCTGCTCCTGAGGGTAACTCAAATTTACAATAAGAAAGTTGAAGGCGATGGTTGTTATTCCCGTTGCACATACACATCGTGACAGCCACGGAAGATGCACATCCATGGAGCACTATTGGGAGGGTGGCACTTCACACATCACAGAAGACAAATTTTAAAAAACAGAAGCTAATAAAGAACCATGTAAGGAGAGCACAGTATTTACCAGGCTCTTCTTGTATGCCTAAGTGCATAATAAAAAGTTGTTTCTTACTTTTTTTTTTCTTTTCTATAAATTATTCTCTAACTGTTCAGATCTGTCAGCCACCACAGAGAGGGAGAGAGACAATCCCTGCAGCCCTAGGGAAAATTTCCCCTAGGAAACTCCTACCCATGGGGTGTCCGGAGGTCCCGGCTTTGCTCCTGGTCTGTACATATTAATCA
Source organism: Mirza zaza (assembly GCA_008750895.1). Taxonomy (NCBI): domain Eukaryota; kingdom Metazoa; phylum Chordata; class Mammalia; order Primates; family Cheirogaleidae; genus Mirza; species Mirza zaza. The sequence goes on from VSMD01111058.1 coordinate 21,000, forward strand.
GGAAGGAGTAACAGACATGCAGAGGGGAGTCACTTTTACAGAAATGTGATTATGATGATATACTAACCCCAGTTTTAACTGCATGTGTTGGCTCCTGAGTTCTGGAGTAGTGAAATAAAAACTAAATAAGAAAAAAAGAAGTAACATTAGTACTAAGTGTCACTTGCGTGGAAGCTGCGTGCCCTTGTTGCTGGGCTGGAGGGTACTCACCCGCTTGTATCTGTCTTGGTTATCCTGGAAAGAGAATTATGAGGGTAAGTTACATGGCATTTTACTGGGGCAGGCAACTGGTGAGGCTTTCAGTATGAGATGATACACCATGAACCTTACTGGATTTACCCAAATATTATGAAATAAATTGGCAATCTAAAAAGAAATTCCTCCATTATACAAATTGAATAAGACTTTAGTTGATGCAAGATCTTACAATAAAGTTATCAGCAATACATCATCATTTTGAAACTTAATCTCTTCTTATCTTTTTAATTTTGGGTGGAAAAAATCTACTCTCTGATGCACAAAAGCAAATCAATTTCCAGATAACCATCTGACTAAAAGGTGAAAGAAAATACCCATTGCAGTCTAATTTGGTGCTGAGTATATACTAGCATTCTGTTTTTAAGGAGTGGTTCAAATTGATGAAGACTTTTTTTGTTTCTAAAAGCTTTCTACATGAATCTTTGCTTTTCTTGCAGAAAGTCCAATTTTTCACTTCTAAATCCTTGTTAGTGGACCCTTGCCCTTGTGTGCACAGATGACAGCTACATACACACATATCCGATTTAAGGATATGCTGTGAAGAAGGTGTAGATGACAGCTACATACACACATATCCGATTTAAGGATATGCTGTGAAGAAAACAATAGTGTACGTTTTCATGTACACATTTTATAAAAGTGTTAGATACTATAAAATTGTTAGATACAATACTGTGAACAATCTTTTAAATATGCTGATCTGGTTAGTATTGACCATTCACATCTCATTCACATTTAAATGTTCTTTTCTCTTTTTTTTTTTTTTTTTTTTTTTGAGACACTCACTCTGTTGCCTGGGCTAGAGTGCCGTGGCATCAGCCTAGCACACAGCAACCTCAATCTCCTGGGCTCAAGCAATCCTTCTGCCTCAGTCTCCTGAGTAGCTGGGACTACAGGCACACGCCACCACACCCAGCTAATTTTTTCTACTTGTAGTTGTTTGGCTAATTTCTTTCTATTTATAGTAGAGACAGGGTCTTGCTCTTGCTCAGGCTGGTCTCGAACTCCTGAGCTCAAGTAATCCTCCCGCCTTGGCTTCCCAAAGTGCTAGGATTACAGGCGTGAGCCACCGCGCCCAGCCAACATTTAAACGTTCTTGAATCAGCTCAAACCTCAATCAAGACAGAAATTAAAGTTGTTAATAATACTTCTAATTTTACTGCTGTGAATACAATTACATCTTTCTGTAGACTTTATGGAGTGTTTCTTTAGTGGAAGCAGGCGATATCTATGCATTCTCTACCCTCACCACCATGTACATATGTGTGCACACATGCACTTGGGCATACACACAGATAGACACAATAAATAACACACATACTAATAGCAGAGGCTCTCTGGAAACTATCTCTCTATATCCTTATAATCACCACTTTTAACCAGCAGAAAGTATTCGCTATTTTTTACAGCTCCTGGTCTTCTTGTCAGCATCTGTTCACAGTAGAAAGAGTGTGTGCATGTGTGTGTGTACGCATGTGTGTAGGTGTGTGGCCCTGGATACTTCTTGGGCAAACAGTTGGGTTTTTTTGTACCATGTTCATCAACTTTGTGCTGTTACTTTTATTTTTCAGGCCAAAAAATGGTGAGGAATATGAAGATGCTTTTCCTGGTGCTAATTACCCTGCTAAACATTTCATATGCCACTTCCTTGCTTAATATTTTTTTTTTGAGAAAAAATATATTTAAACTTTCACTATCTATCTTGCTTATTACCCATTTCCCCAACTAAAATATAAGTTCCATGAGAGCAGGTTTCTCTTTATTTTGGTCACTACTATATCCTCAGCAACTGGCACTGGCATGCTCGCGGTAAAAATCTTTTTTGAATGAATGACTGGTAGGGCTCTGTTCGCAGGAACTTATTGCCCTCTTCCCATCTGAACTTCTGCTAATCCCATGTGGCAACCAGAAACACAAAGAGTTTTGCAAATATTATTTGCAGAATGTAACTGCTTTCTGAACTGCCTCGAGATAAAAGCCCCTAGAGTCACAGACCTGGTCTCTTCTGGGGACCAGACAGGAGTGAACTTAGAGCCCAGGTCACTCGTCTAGACACTGGGCAGTGGGGGGAACCAAAGCCCCAGGAGAGGAAGTGACGTGCTAAAAGTCACATTTCAGGAAGCAGCAAAGCCAGGAAGAGCCAGTCTCTCTATTTATAGCTTTGAAATATTAGCAGTTTTGTTCACTGAGCAACCCCTTGCTATTCTGCAGTTGGAAATAATGGATGGGATCGGCTTTGGGAAAACAGAGAAGGTGGAGGGAAATTCATTCTGAGTGGGCTATGGCACTTGGGGATCCCCACAGCCCAATTTTATACCGCAGGTGGCCCATGTGACAGCCACACTTCCACTGCTTCTGCTTCTGCAGGGGACACCCTCATAGCCATCATGTGAAGGGCAGGGAAGCCCCTAGTACAAGGCAGGGAGAAGGTAGCAAAGAGATGGAGAACCCTGAGTTCTCACCCTGAAATTTTGCTCCGGGTACCAAAGCTATAAAGATTATTTCTGAAGATGGGAGATGACAATTGTCTTCAAATATATGCATAATGGTTAACTGAAAATAAGCAAAAAATAGTCACAGCATATTCATGAAGTTTAAGAGACAAAGTGACTTTTGAGCTGTAAAGAATGAGAATTAGTTCCATTAAGAGGCAATGGTAGGCCGGGTGTGGTAGTTCACACCTGTAATCCTAGCACTCTGGGAGGCCAAGGCAGGATCACTTGAGCTCAGGAGTTCGAGACCAGCCTCAGCAAGAGTGAGACCCCTGTCTCTACTAAAAAACAGAAAAATTAGCTGGGCATTGTGGTGCATTCATGTAGTCCCAGTTACTTGGAAGGTTGAGGCAGGAGGATTGCTTGAGCCCAGGAGTTTGAGGTTGCAGTGAGCTATGATGCATGCCACTGCACTCTACCTGGGATGACAGAAAGAGATTCTGTCTCAAAAAAAAAAAAGGCAATGGTAACAATTAGCTCCTAAATGCTGTCAGTTACCATGTTCTGGATACTGTTGAAAGTACTTCACAAATATTAAAGCAATCAATCCTCATGATAACATTATGGGGCCAGTATGACTATTATCCCCATATTACAGATGAGGAAACTGAGGCACAGAGCAATTAAGAAATTGCCAGATATAAATAGAGCTGGACTTTGAACCTAGGTAGTTTAGTTTTAGGGTCTGAGCTGTTAACTGCAGCATGTGAAGGAGGCAAAGGCATTTCTGGCTAAGAAAAAGGCTGTGAAAAGCCACAGAGGGCCCAGTGCATTTGAGAAATAGTGGGAAGTTCAGTGTGGCTGGAGTACGGTATGCCATGGGTTGGGGAAGTGAGGGAGGAAGAGATGTGGCTCACGATGTAAACATATAGGCTACACTAAGAATCATGGGCTATCCCGAGACCACCACTTTGTATGTTCAGTTAAATCAACATTTACTTTGTGTTCATTGAAATATTTCTGTGTGGTTACTATAGTTACTGTTGGGTCTTTTAAATAAGAAATATTATTTTGGAGAACTGCTATATCATAATATGCCTACTTTCAATGTACAATATATAACAATATATACAATTAATTTAATTATATATTACACAAAATTACAATAATTGTAAGAATATACATGAACTACCAATATTTTATAATAATTTATATTTCAAAGATTCACATGATATTTCCTAAAACTATCCTCTCTCATACATACACACAGCATTCTCCTGTAGGTAGCAAAAGAGTGTATTTATTGTAGGTATCAATTATGATATAAACATATGCACTGTTATGACTACAAGAATTATCATATGTATATTAATTTTTTTTACCTTAGGTTGGCTAGAAAGAGTTGCCCACTGACTCAGACAATATGCCAGTGGCTAAAAAATAAAATGAAGAAAATGAATCACAGTGAGGAGGACATACAAAGAAGTAGATTAATAGGTACAAAAATACAGTTCAATAGAAGAAACAGACCTAGTGTTTGCTAAATCAGTAGAGTGACTATAGTAAAAAATAATCTATTGTATATTTCAAAATAGCTAGTAGAGAATAATTTAAATGCCCCCAGCATAAAGAAAAGATAAATGTTTAAGGTGATGAATATTCCAATTACCCTTATTTGAGTATTTAACATATTAATACATCAAAATATTACATGTACCCTGAAAATATATACATCTATTATGTATCAACAAACATTTTTAAAAATGAATTAAAGATAAGTATAAATTCCTTAGTCAATAGAATTCTATTACAGCATATTTAAAGTTCTAAAACTGTACCATTTATGAACTTTGCATTTTCTTCTCAGAGTGACTTCACAGAGTGACAGTGACTTTCAACACAACTCTCAGAATACATTAAATGAGGATATGAAAATGGCAACAGTGAGTTTCTTCTGCAACTGAAAATCTGATCTTAAAATAGTACAAATAGTTCTAAGTGAGCATTATCCACATGATGCTTTTGAGGCTCAGACTAAATAAAAATCTCACATTACTGAATAATAGGGTACCTCAAGCTGCACAATATCCAAGCCATCTGGAAGATCAGCCAAAGGTTGTGGAAGTCCTGTTGTGAGAAATCATAAAAATATCAATTAGAGAAAGAGGATATAGCATTTACTTCCAAATCTTTACCATGAAAAAAATACAGAAGTTCTATTACAACAATAAACCACCAAAGAACCAGACAAAAGAGGTCAATAGGAAGGTAAGATAGCATACAATGCTGTTAAAAGGATTTACAAAGAAAACACACACTTCTAGACCTACCACTAGCAAATCTGAGATTTGTACAAAATTAATTTAAAACAGCAATTTTTTTTTAGTTTACCAGGAGTTTTCAGTAAAGACATTAGCAACTCAGGAAAGAGGGGAAAAATACCCAAGTAACAGCTTATTTTGTATTTTGGTGGAATTTATGAGGATGAACAAAGTATTTGCATCATAATCACCCTTGGAGCTTTTTAAAAATTACTCACCACTATACCAAGAGTACAGTCTTGCAACTTTTAAGATAAACAAATACTTGTCTCTCTGCACAGACTCTGTAGGGGTGTGGCTCTGGGAAAGTTTGCTACTAGCATGCCACTGGAGTATGTTGACAACCTTTGTCTGACTTTAATCAACACCTCTTCTCATTTGCATGTGATACACTTGGAGGAATAGCGATACTATAGTTGATAGAATTGATTGGATAGGTCAAGACTAACAAGATGAAATTAAATGGATAAATATAAAACCATGAACTTGGATTTTTTTAAATGTGGGAAAAGGAATATAAGGTTCAAGAACAGTTTATATTTAAAAAAAAAAGACAGTGGTATTTTGGTCCCTGCACTCTCTCTATGAGCCAAGAGAAAGTTAAAACAATATTAAGTTAGATTCAAATAATTGTGATGAAACCTTGAAAGGTAATAGCCTGACTTGAAATGATAGGATATGAGGGAGAGTTTAAGTAACTGATCATAGTTTTCTCTGGAAAGAAGAAAATTAGGAAGCAAGCATATGCTAACTGCCTTCCACTATTTTGAGAGCTGTCATAAGTAGGAGATATTAGTCTTATTCTGTGTTGCCCCCAAAATATGAACTAGGGCTAATGGTTAGAAATGACATGTGATCATATCTCAGCTTAGTATAAAGAAGTTTTTGATGATTGGAATCATTTAATAATGCAAAGTAGTGCAAACCAATCCTATAAGGATTTATTGGCAAGTTCTGTGTTAATACAAAGGCAAAGACCTCAGCAGCCCTATCCTCAGGAAACATAAATCAAATAGGAAAAATAGAGAAGTGGAAATAAATATAGAGAAAGATAAGTAAAAGGTAATAACAGATTTCTAAAAGTAGAGAAAACAGGATTCTACTGGAGCCCAGCAGAGGCAGCGGCTGGCTATCTTAGGCTGGTAGTGAGCTGGAGGTCATTGAAAGTAGTCAAATCTGGAAGACTTTCTGCAGAGAAGCCATACAGGGAATTTCTACATTCCGTGAGAGGTTAAACCCAGATGACCTCCACAGTTCCTTGCAATGCCCAGGTTTTGCGATTACACTATAAGCACTATAAGACATGACGAAACATACTGTTTGAAATATGCTTTCTCTTTCAGTACATTTTCAAAGATTTTCTACTCCCCTAAATCAAAATTCTAATGGAAAAACCTAAAATTTTGAAACAGTCCGTGTTTTCAACTGTAGCTGTTTTGCCATCGCACACGCCCCTGCATCCCATGGAGATGATAGTAACTGGTTCCTATCACAGACCCTCACCCCACCCCTGGTTCTTACAAACCGCACTGGTTCTCAGAAGTTGGTGATGCGCCGCCCGCACCCGGTCAGCACCTCGGACAGCGCCACAGTCTCGGGAGACGGGGCGCCACTGCACTCTTTGGGATCCTGCCCCCTGGAGCCCATGGGAAAGGCTTTGAAAAGATTCCTTTCCCCTGTGAGCGCTCCTCCCCTGACCCCTCTCCAACTGCCCGTCAGTTTTCAGTCTTTGGGGCTGTAAACTCGGTGTTACTGCTTCTGCCCTCGTCCCTTCGGAATCCAGGGAGCACAAATGGCTAAGCAGTGGGACCTTCCCCCAACTCTCGCCGCGGCGTGCCTCGCCCTTCACAGTGTGGGAGGCACATATCCAGGACATCCCTGGGGTAGGAGCAGTTTAACTAACGCCAGTCCCACAGGGAAGTCTCCTTCGGTAAAAGGCTCCAGCTCTGTCCATCCTCTCTTAAAGGTTAGAAGCAAATTCGAAGCCAGAGAGCAAGAGGGTGGAAATGAGGGGGAGGGGGGAAATCTTGGCTCCCTCCAGAACCGCCCTGGAAGGATCCAGGTCGGCCCCAGTTTCCCTCAGATTTCAGGCCAGGTGGGGTCTGAAGAGGGTCCCCTTACCTGAGGAGGGAATCTGTAGCATGCAGAAGCAGTAGATGACCAAGATGGAAGGGAATTGGGGAAGAAGAAGTTTCATTTTTAGAGTCTGGTTTCTCTTCGCTGGCCACAGACCTGTGCTGCTGTAAAGGGAGCTGAGGACGTCCTCAAGTTCCACAGGCAGAGGCAACCCTCTGCCCTGTCTGAACAGCCCAGTGGAGAAGGTGCCTTTATTTGCAGGGCCCTGGAGCCCATTGGCTGACCACCAATCAGCTTCGCACAGGAGGACCCCAGCTTTCTCATAAATGTCATGCTGGGCCCTTATTTGTAGAATAATATCCTCTGGCGTGGGCATTGTAGAGAGTCATCTTTTTCAACCTAGCAATAAAAATAAAAAGTGGAGAGTCATAATTGTTATTCTATAGTGGTTTGAGAAATATTTCTCACTCAAGAAAGGCTTTTTCTCCTTTTTTAATAATAATAAAAAAACTGGACATACACTTATAAACTCTTGGATGATGAAGTCTTGTTTCCCAAGAAGCTGTTTATTTTCCACTATTAGTAAAGGTTGTTTTGTAGTCTTCAGTGCCTCTGAGAAAGACAGAATTTCGAGTCCAGGACAGAACATTACAAGAAACCAAAAGTTCAATTAGGGCTCTGTTTTTGTTTTTGTTTTTAATCATGGTTGGAAATTAGTCTCTTTATGATTTTTCCAGATTCATTTCCATAAGCAAGTTAAATATTCTAAATTAAGTCAGCATTCAAGAAAACATGATAGCGTCGTTATTTAATAATAATAAAAATTTTAAAATGACTGCATATACTGAGATTTTACATGTTGGGATCTGTTTTAGGCATTTCACATAGGTTATTTCATATAATTCTCATAGAAACCACATAAGAAATGTGTTATCCTAATTTTATCAATGGGGAAACTGAGGCTAACAGAGATTAAGGAATTTGCCTAAGGTCACCTAGCTATCAAGGGTGAGAGGAGAAATTTGGACCCAAAGGTATCTAAGCCCAGTCAAATCTGTAGGAATATAGGATTTTTAGATGATAAGTTAATTTTTTTTATAAAAAAGCTTCCTTGAGATTAGATATGAGACAGAAAGAAGATGGGGAAAGAACAAAGTTGTCCATTTCTTACAAAAAGGGTAACATATATACCGTGTTTCCCCCAAAATAAGACAGGGTCTTATATTTATTTTTCCTCAAGAAGACACCCTAGGGCTTATTTTCAGGGGATGTGTTATTTTTTTTTAAGTACGGTACAACAATCTACATTTATTCAAATACAGTTAAGTCATCTTCTTCTGGAACATCATCATAACTCTTCAAACCCTGAATTCCATCCTGAATGTCTTGTGACTCTATTTCCTTTAAAACCATTGGCCAGGACCTGACGGGGAGCCGACCTCATTGGTGGGGCTGCCGGCACCTTTCTGGTCACCTCTGGGATAGTAGCTGTCACGATGGGGCAGAAGAGAAGGGCTGCTTGTCTTCTTTAGCATTCAGCCACAAAATGCATGGGTTGTGCAGATAGGCTGCATAGCCACACCCATCACTAGGTCTTATTTTTGGGGTAGGGCTTATATTGCGCAAATGCTTAGAAATTCTGCTAGGGCTTATTTTATGGGTAGGTCTTATTTTCGGGGAAACACAGTAGCATATATGAAGTAAATATTTTTAGTTTTTTTCATTATGGTATCTTTAAGTTTTGCTCTTTTAGACATTAGGAGGTAACTAACAACTGTCAGATGCTTACAGTATGCCTCAAATATGTTAATGCTTTATCTAAGTCTTATAACTTTTTTAATGACTGACTTTTTTTTTTGTTTTTATAGACATGGTCTCACTCTGTCACCCAGGCTGGAGTGGAGTGGCACAATCATAGCTCACTGCAGCCTTGAACTCCTGGGCTCAAGCAATCCTTCCACCTCAGCCTTCCAAAGTACTGGGATTACATACATAAGCCACAGTGCTCAGTCTGACTGAGATTTTCAAGAATAATTTTGTTTGGGAATTGCTCAGAAGGTACTATTTATTTGTGACTTAAAATGAGGCATTTTGCCAAAAAATTTCCAGTTCTTAACAGAGTGGGAATTATAAACTACTTTATATCTGTAATATTTTGCCTACTTTCTTGAGCCAGCAAGAAAAAGATTTCTATTTATTACAGTATTTACCATTTTGGTTCAAGGAGAATAACCCAAGGTCATTAAATAGCAGGCAGAGATTACACTGTTTGTATTAAAATACACCCACTGTCTAACAGCAAGTCTTTACTGAATGAAAGGGGAAAAATGAATGAATTTTTTTTAAACATAAACCACTTATCTACATGGAATTAAACACAATTACTTACAGACATTTTAGACACACAACACACACATAATAGCAAAGGTTTGTGGCAGTTTTATTGTCAATCAACAAATACTTTTTGAATATCTGGTCTGTGTCCGCAAGCAAACTGCTGCTATATATAGAAACACACATTTTTCAAGTAAATCTTTCTGATAACTCTGATTTGTAACAAATTTATGTTTCCTTTGCATATTTCCCCCATATTATTTCTCAGATATTCAGGACAAAAAATTATTATTATTATTAATTTTTAGAGATGAGGTCTTGCTATGTTGCCCAGGCTGGTCTCAAGCTCCTGGGCTTAAGTGATCTTCCTGCCTCAGCCTCTCAAGTAGCTGAAACTGCATATGCATGCCACCACACCCAGCTAAAAATATTATTTTTAATGCTAATTCAGAAAAAAGGAAAAAATAAGAAAAAAATCTACGCTGTTACTATTCAATAACCTTGTTATGAATTGTGTTTCCCCTATAATTCATGTGTTGAAACCCTATACCCCCATGTAACCATGTTTGAGATATGGCTTAATTAAGGTTAACTGAGGTCATAGGGTGGGGCCCTAATTCTACAGAACTGGTGTCCTTATAAGAAGAGAAAGAGACAACAGGGATCTTTCTCCTGCTAAATGCCTGTAGAGGCAAGGGTATGTGAGGACGCAGGAAGAAGGAGAGCATCTGTCTGCAAGCCAAGGAGAGAGGCCTCATCAGAAATCAAACTTGTTGGCACCTTAATCTTGGGCTTTCAGTCTCCAGAGCTGTGAGAAAATAAATATCTGTTGTTTAAGCCACTCAGGCTGTGCGTTTTGCTATCGAGTCTAAGCAGAATAATATAAACATCCAAGAATTTTTAGCTAATTCAATACCAAAAAAGAAATGAAAAGTAAAAGTTGGAAACTCTCATTGTTTTCACATTGTATGATTATCTACCCAGATTGTCTACTCAAAAATTCAATAGAATCAACTGGCAAATGATTAGAATTAATAAAAGTTTACCAAAATGGCCCGATTTAAAGAAAACTATTGTCAGAAGTCATTTTCTTAGACATGAGAAAAAGTAAATGTGTCAGAAAATGTAAATAACTTTAAGAACTATGACATATTGAGGAATAAATCTGTAATACATTAAAAAGAAAATTATAAAACTTTACTGAAGGACATAAAGGAATATGTGAATAAAAGAAAAGGCATATCATTATCTTCAACAAGAAGATGCAATGTTGTTAAAAGTTCAATTGATGACAAATTAACCTATCAAATTAGTGCAACACTAATTAAAATTCAAAATTACTTTTCATGGAATTTTAAAACTGATTCTGAAATTAATTTGAGAAAGAAAATATTCAAGAATATTCAACAATTTTTTTTAAAAAACCTGACACTTTACCAATGTCAAAATGTACTATAAAGTAGAAGTAATTGTTGTATTATGGCATTGATTTAATTATTGAGCCAGTAACAGGTAAATAGATCAATAGAATGGAACATAGAGTCTTGAAGGCAATCAGTTTAACATAGAGTAAAGGCTTCTTGAAGGTGATTAGTGATAGGTAGGACCCAGCCAGGAGGATGCCTTTGATAGGCAAACTAACCAATACAAAGTCACAAATGCTCCATCTGGTCCCCGAATCCCAGAAGGCAATTCTCCTCTGTCTTAATCATCCCAGGACCAAGTGCCAGGCAACTAAGAACTATCCCCATAGCCCAAAGCCCACCAATATTATTCAAACTAGCTAATCCTAAATCATTCACTCTGCTCTGCCTGGCTTTCTCTTAGGAAGCCCCCAGACAGGCAGTGTCCTAAACCTTCCCTTTGCTCCTGTGTCCTACCTCCTGACAACCCGACCACCCCGGCGTCATTCCCGTGTGGTCCTGCATGGCACGCCTCCTGCTTCTAGTACCTATGAATATAATAAACTTCATTTTTCCTATGCCTTTCATGTGTCTCCTCTTGGGGCCACAGTATCTAACCATCACATAAAAGAATATAAAACACCTGCATACAGACACACAGACAGGTTATATAAAACCCTGTGTTAGGCCGGGCGCGGTGGCTCAAGCCTGTAATCCTAGCTCTTTGGGAGGCCAAGGTGGGCGGATCGTTTGAGCTCAGGAGTTCGAGACCAGCCTGAGCAAGAGCGAGACCCCATCTCTACTATAAATAGAATGAAATTAATTGGCCAACTAATATATATAGAAAAAATTAGCCGGGCATGGTGGCACATGCCTGTAGTCCCAGCTACTTGGGAGGCTGAGGCAGCAGGATTGCTTGAGTCCAGGAGTTTGAGGTTGCTGTGAGCTAGGCTGACGCCACGGCACTCACTCTAGCCTGGGCAATAAAGTGAGACTCTGTCTCAAAAAAAAAAAAAAAAAACTGTGTTAGAAAAAAATAGAGTAAAAACTTTGATTGGAAAATTGTTCTCAAGCAAAGCTCAAAATAGGAAAGCCTTGAAGAAAAACAGTGATACATTTTTAAATATTTTTCAAAGTTCTATATGAAAAAAGATACCATAATCACTATCAGCAGAGAAAATACACAGTAGTATAAAAAAGCTATGGGGATACTTGGATACTTATGAGAGAGAGAGAGAGAGAGAGAGAGAGAAAGGAAGGAACAAGGGAAAGAAGAAAGGAAGAAAGAAACAACCTAAATGTCCATCAAGAGGTGAATGGGGAAAAACTGATACATACATACAATGGAAAACAATATTAAATAAACTATAGTATTCATAATACAGAAACTTATATAACTCTTTAAAAGATGAAGATAGATCTATGTGTATTGACATGGCAAATTCTCTATAACATGAGGAGTAAAGAAAAAGAAAATTATAAAACTACACACCATAGGCTATAGTATCAGATAGCTTCTGCTCATAACAAAACACTCCAAAACCGAGTTGTTCAAACAACCAATTATTTAGCTCAGAATTCTGTAGGTCAGCAATTTGGGCGGGGCTCAACAGGGCCATTCTTATGGTTTGGGCTGGGCTTAGGTAATGTCAGGTGGACTCATTTACACATTTGCATTCACCTGGTGAATTAATGGAGTTCCTGAGACCTTTCTTGATGGAGTTGCTCGTTCTCTAAGAGGTTACCCCATGCTTGATCTCATGCTCCTTTCAGACTTCTAAGACAGTGAGAGTAGAAGCCAGAAGGCCTCTGAGTCCTACATTTGCAACAGGCACATCGCTTCTGTGTTATATTGGTCAAAGCCAGTCACAAGGCTAATTCCAACTCTCAATGAGATGAGCCGAAAAGTGTTATGGCCAATTTTGCAATCTACTAAACTCCACTTATGTCAAAGTTTATTTAAATAGAATATGCACTTACATATGTACATATACAGGTAAATTCAAAGGAAAAGGTGTGATGTTATATACACCCCGCCCCCCAAAATAGCAGAGGTTCTCATGCAATGGGATTGTGAGTGGTATTAAAACTTTTTGCAGTATCTGTACTTTAAAATTTTTGCAGTGATAATTAACAAATTACTTTTTTATAAGTAAAACTAAATTTAAAAAATGTAATAAACCTGAAACACACTTATGAGCATATGAGTTAATATTCAAAGATCTGAACTTACATATATAAAAGATCAACTCCTTTCCTATTTCATTACATTTATTTTTTCCAAAGTGTTTCATTTGTTAAGCATTATTGAAAAGGTTGCAACCGGTGGATTTGTCAGTGTCAAGCCAATTTAATAAGATATAACTTTTTCAAATGAATGAACTCACCATGTGGAGTTCCCAGACCATTTGAAACAAGCAAATGCCAGAGAACCACACTAAAATGACTCCTCCTTCCCACATTAAATTAGCTTCCACTTTATAAATGGTTATTATGATAAAACTCAGCAGGCATTGAAAGAGCTAAACTTTAATTTGTATGATATAAAAATGGAATTTCTAAATCAATTGCAAATTTCTATACTCAAAGCCTAACTTTCTGAATTCCTCAGTGGTACCCAACGTCCTTCAAGAACTCTTCTAAAGTAAATTAAGATGTAGGTGTGGGAATTAATATCTGAGGACACTGAAGGAGAGGGAAAAATAATTTTTCTTCTACCCTTTCTGAGTTTTTAGTTGGGGTGGACCTCTGTAAAGTGAGACAGATTAACAAGAGAAAAACAAACAGGAGGTTAATGACATGGCGCTATGGTTTAAATGACGGGGTCCCCTACAAAGTTCATATTGAAACTTAATCTCCATATATACAGTGTTAAGGGGTGTGGCCTTTGGGAGGTGATGATGGGATTGGTACCATTATAAAAGGCTCCGTGTTGAAGGGAGTGCTCTCATATCCTTCCATTGCTTCCGCCACGTGAAGACACAGCATTCTTCCCCTCTGGAGGATGCAGCAACAAGACACCACCTTGGAAGCAAAGAGCAGGCCTCACCAGACAATGCCAGCACCTTAATCTTGGACTTCCCAGCCTCCAGAACTGTAAGAAATAAATTTCTGTTCCTTATAAATTACCCAGTCTCAGATATTTCGTTATAGCAGCACAAATAGACTAAGACTGCCATCCCCAATGCTCAGGCCTTCGACTGGGTCTGTGGCCTGTTAGGAACAGGGCTGCACAGCAGGAGGTAAGCAGCAGCCAGTGAGCAGAGCGAAGGTTCATCTGTATTTACAACCACTCCCCATCACTTGCACCACCAAGCTCTGCCTCCCCCCAACCCCAGTCCATGGAAAAACGGACTTCCATGAAACTAGTCCCCGGTGCCAAAAGGCTTGTGGACCGCTGGAATAAGATACACAGATACCTGCTGTGTATATGGGAAATAACCAGGGAAAATGAGTAAATCTCAAAGAAGGTCTCACATGCCTTCATAGCTGAAACAAAGAAAGGAGGGAATGGGGAAGGCTCAGTTCTGGCGAGGTGGCCAGGGAAACACCGTAAACAAGGATAAGGTGTGGTATGCAGATTTAAGTCAGTGCCTTCTCCATTGATAAAAAATTTCTGGTGGTTGAGAATTACCTTCTCTTCCTGATGCAGAGAGACATCTTACAACTGGAGATCTCTTTTGTAGAAGTACATTTCTCTTTCAAAAGGATAACTTCTCTAGTTTTAAAGCCTCTCCTGTGTCTGCTGTTCCCAAAATCATCAGTTCAAAATGAACCTTATGCCAAAGCGGCATATTTTGGGTGGTGTAGTCTGCATTTGTCTACACACGTAGCAATGGTTTATAGAAGGGTCTATTTTAGAGGCTGGCTGTCAAACCCCTAAAGCAGTTTGATGACAGAAAAGGCCAGCTTCCCCTACTGGCTGACACTGTTCCCACCAGCCCGAATACACCTTCTCTTTTCCCCCACCTTCTGTACCTGCATCCTGTACTTTGTCTTGGCCTTTACACCTGCTTTTACATTGGGCTATTTAGTACTAGCAGAGGGTGGCAGAGCCATGCAACCTCAGGACAACCAGGACATGCTAATAACAAGATCCTTTACCTGTTTTATATTTTCCTTTGTCAAGAGTAATATATCAGACAGTTGTAGCAGGGACATGTCCATTGGCTTTTAGCTCCATACACACATGTCCTCACTCTCCTCTGATCACACAGAGTTGGAAAACTGCAAAATAAACTCCTTTCCAGTTTGTTTCTGAGAGCAGGAGAGAAGGCGTGGAGGAGGTTGAAACACAAAAGGAAGAAAGGAGAGGTGTCACCCTGCCTTGGGTGACGCCTCCAGCAGAGGCAGCAGGAGGCACCTCCCTCCCCAGGTCCTGCAGAGTAATGATAGTGTGCGCCCCCAGCTTCCTGGAGAGAAATAGAGATGGTCACTGAAACAGCAGCTCTTGTAGGGATCCCACCAGACAAGCAGACATGAGCTTTCCTTATGTTCTTCCACCTCTAGGGACAGATGACATTTTCTGCAGTTGCTAACCACTGGGCAATGTTCCCTTTTACTATTGTGCTATTCCAGCCTCCATCCTGGAGGAGGATTGATTTTTTTACAGTTTTGTTGAGCTATAATGGACATACAACTGTATATATTTAAACTGTAAGATTTTACAAACGTTCACATAAGTATACACTGTGATACCATCATCACAATAAGAATAAGGAACATATCCATCCCCTTCGAAACGTCTTGTGCTCCTTTGTAATCTTGCCCTCTCCTTCTCTGACTGCTGATCTGCTTTCTGTGATTACAGCTTGCATTTTATATTAAATATAAATGGAATCATATAGTATGTTCTCCTCTTTTAAAATTTTGAATTCCTCCACTCAGCATAATTAAACTGATCCATGTTGTTGCATGTTTCAATTGTCCATTCCATTTTATTGATGAAAAGCATTCCATTGTATGAATATACCACAATTGTTTATCCATAAATCTGTTGATGGACATTTGAGTTGTTTCCAGTTTTTAGCTATTATAAATAAAACTAAGAGCATTTGTGCACTATCTTTGTATGAATATCTGCTTTCATTTCTCTTGAGTAAATACTTAAGGTTAGAATGGCTGGATCATATGGTAGATGTTTATTTAACTTTTAAAGAAACAACCAAATAGTTCTCCAAAGTTGTATTATTTTACATTCTCATCAGAAGTGTGTAAGAATTCCAGTCGCTCCACATCCTTGTCAATGCTTGGTATAATTAATGTTTTTAACTTTTGCCACTCTACTCCTTCCAACACTTTTGTAACCAATTCCCTAAATTAACATCTCTCTGTTTTAAATACCTAGAGTGATATCTTTTTTCCTAGCTGGATGCTGACTCAGTATAAGTAAGTATTAAGTGAATCACTAACCACATGTTAGATGAATGAATGAATCAATGCATTATTGAGAGGAAAGCTCTCAGGCTATGAAAGGTTGAAAAACCAAGAATCATGTCTAAGCAGGCAGATACTATGATGATATGAGAATATAAAAACTTTATTTTAAGCTGGGTACAGTGGCTCACACTTGTAATCCCAGCACGTCGGGAGGCCGAGGTGGGAGGATCACTTGAGGTCAGGAATCTGAGACCAGCCTGAGCCCTCATCTCTTAAAAAAATAAAAAGAATTAGCAAGGCATGGTGGCTTGTGTCTGTAGTCCCAGCTACTTGGGAGGCTGAGGCAGGAGGATCACTTGAGCCAAGGAGTTTGAGGCTATAATAAGCTATGATCACACCATCACATTCTAGCCTGGATGACAGAGTGAGACCCTATCTCTAAAAAAACAAAAACCAAAAAACTAATTTAAACATATATGTAGGAAAAATCAAGAAAAGAAGAAAACAATATCTTGAATCTTTAGCAAATACATGAGGGAAGGCTCAGAGGTATGGAATGGGAGACATTTCAGGGCAGGAAAGAAGAGTAAATAGCTAGTGTTTGGAAACAGAGACTAAGTAATGGGAAAGTGCAGATGAAGTTCGGGCAATTTAGCAAGAAAGAAAGAGTCACTAAGAATGGCAACCACTAGAAAAAACAATGGCTTACAAAAAGAATGGAGAGAGTTTCCAAGGACAACTTTGGAGAAGGAGGGGTTTCATGGGGGCCATTTGCCCAAAAGTTTAACTTAAAGGCAAGAAAACATTAGCGGTTTGCATTGAACTCAGAACAATACAACACAAAGTGTGCGGGTTATAGAGAAACAAAGGCCATGAACAGAGGGAAGCAGCCCACATGCACCAGGACAGACTTGGGAGGCTAGAAGAATGGATCTGACAGTGTCACAGGCACTGGCTCTGGTGCCTGCCCCAGCCTGTTTCTTCTGGCCAGGTGCCTGGGCTGGGTGGGTGACATGGGTCACCTTGCTGCAGGTGGGAGCATGAGTCCTTCTAGCCTGCTGATTAGGGGGCTGGAGGAACAGGGAGGACCAGCAGATCAGGAAAGAAGGGGTGACTCTTGTTTGGCGTGCAGAAGCCCCAAACTATGTCTCCTCCTCGAAACCTCGCTGTATTAGTGGGTTACACTGTCTTGTCCTACAGGGTTTCCTATACGTTCACACTACACCCATTATTACCTTTACCCTCAGGAGGTGGGGGCCATGTTGTCTAGTTTTATTGCTCCTCCACGGCACCTGACACATCAACAGTCATTCGCTTGCTCATTCATTTGTGTCTTTAAACAACATTTACGGAACTTCTACTCTATATCAGGCACCAGGGATAGGAAGAGGAATAAGATATAATTCCTGAGCTAAAGGAGGTCACAGCATAACAGGAAAGGCGGACACATCAATAATCTCCTGTGCCATCTACAGGAGTGTGTGAGAAGTGCACACACGAGGTCTCCATATACATAAGAAGGGAAGAGGCAGGCAAAGCCCTTCAGCTGGGCTAGTTCTAGCTTTGACAGGGACCTAAGAGACAAGTGGGAGCTTGCTAAGCAGGGCAGGCAATGGAGGGGACCAGCAATATGACAGGTATAGAGGTGAGAAAGCACCCAGAGAAAAGTGAAGTTTGGGGTTCCTGGAGCCTGGGGACAGATGCACGGCTGACAGCTGGAGTGGAGGAGAGAGGGAGTTGTGGCATCTTTCAGAAGGTTGCCAGGACTAGGACAAAAGATGTTAGAGGGAACAGAATGAGGGGCCCAACACAAACAGGCTGTCAGGCTGCAAACTTGTAGAGAGAGTGGTGAATGAGAGGTGCCCTTTCTATAAGCTTATTCTCCCCATCTGTAAACTGGGATGTCCACCATCAGCTGGGGATCCTCTGATGTTAGAGCCTGGCCTCACTTCTGATGAGGAAGGGAAGTGAACAGGGAGGGGACCAGTGGTTAGAGGTGAGGCTAGCACAGGATGCTGTACTCAAAGAGCCTGATGGAATTGTGGGGATGTCTGTGTCAGTGTTAGGAAGGCATCAGTGTTGGAAAACAGGGATGCTGGGATCTGCTCCACCCATGGCTGCACAGAGAAGCTTGTGTTAGACACAGGACCTGAAGTGGGACATCAGTTAGGAGGCATGTGCAGGTGAACGACCTCAGGGCCAGATGTGTGATAGTGTTACCAGGAATGGAAAAGGAGCGGGTGGACTTGACAGGTGTTTTAGTGGGAGAAGCAACGGGCATTGGAGGTAAGCCGATGGACAGGAAAGAGATGGAGAGGCCTCCACGAGGTCAGGCCTGTGGTGCCGAGTAGAGGGGGGCAGCCTTGGTGGAGACCGGGAACACAGGTTTGGAGGGAGACAGTGGGATGAGGGGTTGGATCCCTGCCCGTGGAGGATACAAACGGAGCCATCAGGATGTGGCTGGAAACAAGTGCCTTGTGCTTAAGAAAGAGCCTGTATAAATTTAATCACTGGGAACACAGGCTTGGTGGCTGAAGTCACTGGAGCAGGTGAGATCACTTTGGGAGGATGAATGAGTGAAGAAACATGAGACCAGTGACAGATGCGACCCTGGGGAATATCAGAGTTCAAGGGAAGCCGAGAAGGGGTCTGGGAAGGGTTTGTCTAGGACAGAGCCCTGCAGGAGGGCAGTGTCCGAGGAGGAGGGGGGTTCAACAGCATCCAAGTTGAGTGAGGGCTGGCAGGAAGCCTTTGGCCTTTGGGGTGTCATGGGCAGCAGTTTCAGCAGAGGCTAGGGTGGGGAGGCAGCCAGGGAGACAGCCAAGGAGGCAGATGCAGACCGGCCTTTCCAGGGCAGAAGGCGAGGGCCTGGCACGAGGAAAGGCTTAGACCCAATCACGCGTCTGAGTGTGCAGGAAGCAGAGCAGGGGAGCTGGTGGAGACGGGAAGGTGAAAGGAAATTGAGGAAGCAAATGTCGGAACAGAAGGGGACAGAGTCACAAGCCCAGAGGAGGGAGACGTCTTCTCGTGCCTCTGAACCAGGAGGGAGGATGGGTGAGGGCACAAATATGCCTGGAGGTGGCGAAAGGAATAGGAGCCAGGTCATATGATGGGCAGAGCGTCCTTTCTGTGGAAAGAATCGGCTAAGTCACTCAGGGGAGGGTGGGAAGAAGCCTGGAGCTTGAAAGAGTAATTTAAACGCAGAACATCACACATCCCATATTTGATTTGTTAAATTCTCTTTCCGCTTTTTCCTTCCCCATATTTTAATTTTTTAAAATATTTTAGTACTTTAATAAAGCAGGCCTGCTTTATTTCTCTCAGGGCTAAGTAATTGAAACACAGGCCTTGAAATAATAGGCACTGTCAGTTGCTGGTGAGAGAGATCTCAGCTGGTTAAGGACAAAATAAATCCCTCTTGCCCTAACTGAAACAAATAAAACTAAATGAAAACACTACAAAATGTTTTTCTACATCATTTAACAATACTTGTCCATGTTATTTCTGACACAGGAGTTTTATAATGGATCTGAACTCGGAGATTGTTTCTATGGCTTGTGGAAATAAGCTGTAGCTTCCATGAAAGTCGTAATTCTGATCAGTCTTGCTTTAAAAATGTGTTGCTCTTGGTAATGTTCCATTTGAAAGCTATCTTCCGGAAGGTATGGGTACTTGTGCATCTTCTTTGCTATGTCGGAATAGAGTTATGGACACTTCCCTCATATCCCATTTACATAAAGGTAAAATAATAATAAACTAAAACCTGTGACTCTTTGGGGTATGGTACCTAAACAAAGAGTTTGAAAGAATAACTTATGTCAATTAACAGTCATAAATGCTTGAGGAGACATGTGGGAACTGAAAAAAAATGGCTAAGGTCAGGCCGAAGGTTAGTATGGTCAATGGAGACGCCCTGTGCAACTTGGGCCATCATTCACAGCTTTGCACAGCTAGAGGAGCAGGAGAGGAAGGTTCTGGGAGCTCAAAAAGGAATGGAGGGGCCTCTGAAACTGATGCCAAAGGACTAGACAACCTCCAGAGTCATTTCCCAGGCACTGGCTGAGGAAAACCAGCACCCAGGAGAGCTTCATCCTCTTGGTATCTTTGGAAGCCATTGGCGTGGCTGGCTTGCTAATAACTGCACTGCTGTCTTTGTTTGCAGAGATAAGCTGCAACCTCAGTAGGATGTCCCCTTTGAATCACTTTTCCAGTAATGAAGATAGAGTCACAGAGACCCAGAACATGCTCAGTGCCAAAAACACGTTGGATGGATTTCAGGGAGCAATCCGAGGTTGGAAGGAGAGAGCCGCTAAACACCTCTGTGGATATTGAGATCTGACCATTAGCTTCATACAGGCACATGCCATCATGGTTTGTCACTTTGGGAGGGGCATGCATACCTCTGGATATATAAGGAGAGCTGCAAATCCCCACCTCTGAAAAATGCACAGGCATCTCTGGATGCCCAATTTTTTATAACATTTCAGGGCTTTCAGGCACGTGGTTCTTTGTACGGTTCTTTTCATGAACCCCTACCACCAACAACCACACACTCTTGGGGGGAGTTTTTTTTTCATGTAGCCCCCGGACCACTTGCTTCTGAAACACCTGGGGTGTGCATGAGAAATGCAGGTTCTTGGGCCCCACTGCACACTCTGAATCAGTGTTGCTGGGTGCGGTGCCCAGGAATCTGCATTGTAAACAAGCTTTACTTCTGCTATACTCTGAGTCTGAGAACCTCTGCCTATAGGTAAGAATCTCAGTTCAAGCAGAACTAGGCAATTTGTCTTGTTCACTGGATGGCTCATTCTCAGCCCATGTTGGACCCCTTCTGCCTTCTGTATCCAGCCCAGCATGATGCTGGGATTTCCTCTCGCCATTTCCTTAGAGAGGCTCAGCACACGCAAAGGTATTTTTATACTGGTGCTGGAAAATCACTTACAAAGATAAGTCTTATGCCAAAAATGGATAAATAACAGACCACTCCCCTGCAGCCAAGTGAAATGTGTTGGGTGATCCAGGCTACAGCCTGGCTCCATCTCAGCTGCAGTCATCCACGTGATCTGTATGCTGTCATCTGACCACTTAAATATCATCCGTGCACTCGCCTAAGCAGCCCTGGTGGGTGGGAAGTTTTTAGGAGCCTTTTATGTCCAGAATCTGTCATTTAGAGAAGCAGTATGCAAACCACACCCCAGCTTCTCGGGCTGCTCTGCTCTGTGGGCATCCTGGCCTTTTCATTTTATGACCCACCGTGAATAATTCTCACAGCGCTCCATCTTCCTGTTAGTCAGATGTCACAGCTCAATTTTCCACCCCAGGGCCATACTTTAATGCCATTTAGCAATGGTCTTCCTTGGGACTCTGTGTTTTTACTACCCATCAAGACATCCTAGGAGCGTGCCTCCTGGAATGCATTGAGGCATACATATTACCCACTATGGAGGAAGCAGTTGGTTCACAGGAAATAAAACTGGACTGTAGGGCGACTTCTAGGGACCCATCTCTCGGGGCCCCAGAACCTCGTCCAGAAAAAAAAAAAAAAAAAACTGGACTGTGACAGCACATTTATTCCTCCCCTTCTCGTGTTAGTAATTTTCTATTTGGAAAGTTTGCAGATCATTTCATGGACAGAGTCAGTTCCTTGCTGTATGAAGAAGGCTACCGGATTCTTGCAATTATAATTACCTAGCTATAATGTCTGACACTACCATATTGATCAGAAAGCACAAATCCAAGTCTTAAGCCCATGTCATACCATTAAGCGTCTGTATGAAAAGACTCTGGGCTGTCTTATGAATCTTTAAAAACTGGAATGTATCATCAAATGGAAAAATAAGGATTTATTTTTCTTTCACATCAACTGTGAAGTATTCAGACTATTATTTCCTTTGGACATCTGGAATCCACAAACCAAAATCACAATGGCCAATGTTTGAAGTTGTCTATTTTACATAGATGATTATATTAGCTTACAGAATTCATAAAGAGACCCCAGCCTTTAGGGGTCTTTGGTACAAGAGAAATTACTGATCACTGGGAAAGACTGGTCCCTGAAAGGTACAGAGAAGAAGGCAGAGCAACTGGGACCTTGGGACTCACAGATGAACATGGTGGTGAGTTCCCTGGGTTTGTGACTAGGTACTTGAAAAGCCAGCAACCCGGAAATGCCAACAGGTTTCTGACAAAGAAAAAAGAAAAAGGAAAAAAGGAAAATCCCACTTTATTCTAAGCATGCAAGGCTGGTTCAACATTAGAAAATTATTCACTGTAACCTACCACATAAACAGACTCAAGAAGAAAAACCACATAATATATCAATTGATGCATTAAAATATTTGACAAAATTCAACACCCACTCACGACAAAAAACACCCTCTTTCAGAAAAAATAGGAATAGTGGATGACTTCCTCAACTTGTTAAAAAGCATCTACAAAAAACTCACAGCTAACATTATACTTAATGGCAAAAGGTGTCATGATTTCCCTCTAAGATCAAGAACAAGTCAAGGATGTCTGTTTCACACTTATTAAACCTACTATTACAAATTATAGCCAGTATAAGAAGGCAAGAATAAGAAATAAAAGATACACAGATTGGAAATAAAGAAATAAAACTGTCCCTGTTTTCAGGTGACATGGTTGTCTGTACAGATAATCTCAAAGCATAATTAAAAAAAGAAAAACCTCTTAGAACTAATAAGTAAGTTCAGGGGGGTGACAGAATGCAAGGTAAATATACCAAAAAAAAAAGTATTTCTATATACTAGCAATGAACAAGTGGACACCAAAGTTAAAAAATACAAAACCATTTATAATTTCTTGAAAAATAAAACACTAGGTGTAAATCTAACAAACATATACAGGATCTGTATGCTGAAAAGTACCAAGTGCTGATGTAAGAAATCAAATAAGTCCTAAATAAGTGGAAAGACACATCATGTTCATGGTTTAAAAGACTCAACATAATAAAGATGTCAGTCCTCCCCAAATTGATATACAGGTTTAACACAATTCCTATCAAAGTTCCAGATAGAATTTTTGTTGAGACAAGTTTATACTAAAATTTCTACGGCAATATGAAGAAACCAGAATAGCTAAAAATAATTTTGACAAAGAAGAATGTAATAAGAGTAATGCATCTACCTAATTTGCAGATTTCTTATTTAGCTACAGTAATCAAGAATGTATGGCACTAACAGAGAGATAGAGAGATCAATGGAAGAATGGAGAACCCAGAAAGAGACCCACACAAATACAAACATGCCCAACTATTTTTTGACAATTCTCTGGAGGAAAGATAGCCACTTCAACAAAGGGTGCTGGAGCAACTGGGCTATCCATCGGTAAAAAAGTGACTCTTAATCTAAGTCTCATGCCTTATGCAAAAGTTAACCCACAATAGATCATGCATTTAAGTGTAAAATGTAAACCTATAAAATATTTAAGAAAAAGAAATCTGAGAAAATATTCAAGAGCTAGGGCTAGGCAAAGAGTTCTTATACTTGAATCTGAAAGCATGAGCCCTAAAATTTAAAAAATGATATGTTGGAGCTGCTAGAATTCTCTTGTCCATCCGGCCACAGGAGGCACTTATGTGAGGCTTGCAGTGAAGCTGTGACACCTTTACAACAGGAAGATGGGTGAACAGTGCTGCAGGTCTGCCGGCCCACCTTGGGGGTAGGCAGCGGCCATATCTCCAACTCCTCCAGCTCCAGCTCAATTTCTTCTTGGGATTCTCTGCCTCCTGGGCCAGGTACATGTTTAACTCTGTGGCAAAGGGTGCCCAGCTTCTCTGGCTGGTCACAGGCATCATGCTGTCACCCAAGTCGGAGTTGCGGAGGCGGGAGAGGATGATGCGGTCCGAGTCCCTCCTTGCAGGTTCCATTTGGGTCCGGATCGTTCTCATCTCACTCCCCTCTTTCTTTCCTGGCTGCCTTCCCGACTAACCGCAGGCTCAAGCCACATGCAGAATCGATTCTGTGTATGTATTAGCTGTTTAGCCCCCTCCCACACTGCATAAGGCTAAATCCCTATAATAAATTCCACATTCTATATCACTTCTAGTGGTTGCGCTTCCCTGACTGAACTCTGATGGCGACGTGGGGAAATATTCACATTTTTTTTTCATCTTTTCCTGAACCTCATCCTTAATGCTGACTCATTAGAATAAAGAAGCTCAAACTTTGGGGGCTCTAGAGATCGTCCAAGGTGGGGGATATAGGTGTATTATCAAAAACCAAACAATCAAAACTGGGAAAAATTCACCAGGACAGCAAAACACATCAACATTTTAAATAGAGAATTTTGGCACCATTTTTTTCTTGTTTCTTTGATGCCTTTTAGTTTTTTTCTTTAAATGTCATGATGAAAATTTTAGAAATTCAGCTAAGTAAAAAGAAAATAATTAAAGCAAAACCTTATTCCCACCACTTATATGTAACCATGGTTAGCATTCTGTTGATTATCTTCCTATTATATTTTACGCCTACAGGCAAGGTAATTCAAACAGAACTAAACACTTTAAAAAATGTCAGGCATGGTGGCTCATTTCTGTCATACCAGCACTTTGGGAGGCTGAGGAGAGAAGATAGCTTGAGGCCAAGAGTTTGAGTTAGCCTGGGCAACATTGTGAGAACCCCATCTCTATAATAAATAAAAAAAATTAAAAATTAGCCAGGCATGATGACACACACCTGTAGTCCTAGCTACTTGGGAGGCCGAGATGGAAGGATTGCTTGAGCCCAGGAGTTTGAGGTTACAGTGAGCTATGATTGCAACACTGCATTTCAGCCTGGGTAACAGAGTGAGACTTTGTCTCAAACTAAAAATAAAATTAAAATTAAAATGTATTACTCAGTCGAATAGGCTATATCTAAATGTACAATCAAGAGCAATTTATAAACAAACTGTCACAGCTATTTCTATACTCTTACAGTTGTTCACTCTGTGCCTCTTGTGTCACATGACGGTAAATCTCAGACTCTCTGTAGCATATCTCTGCCAATGGTTGAAATGGCTTCCTCAATGTGCACCTTCATTTCTGCAAAAGGAGATACAACAGGAGATTTTTAGCTATTCCCACAGAAAATCTCACATTCATGTATAATCTAGTCTCTGAGTGACATAATTTTAAAAGTTCAGTTCCTTTCAAATCACCCTGTAATTTCTAATACAAAGGTCATCATACTATGCATGTACTGTTTTGTAATGTGTGTGTTTTTCCACATAAACAGGAGATGTTCACAATCTATTTTTTTAGACAGATAAACACTGTTCAGGGTCTTGCATTTTTAATAATAAAATATACAGATTCATTGCATTTTTCAGCTTTATTGAAGTATAATTGGCAAATAGAAATTGTACATATTTAAGGTACACAACTTGATGTTTTGATATTCATATATTAACACATTGCAAAATGATCAACACAATCAAGTTAGTTAACATTTCCATCACTTCACAGTTACCTTTTCTTTTCTTTTTTTTTTGGTAGTGAGAACACAGAAGATCTATCCTCTTAGCAAATTTCAAGTACATAATACAGCATTAACTATAGTCACCAGGGTTGTACATTAGATCTCTAGAATTTATTCATCTTGTTTAACTGAAATTTTGTATCCTTTGACCACTGTATTGTTTTTAATGTTTTATTATAAAATAAAAATAGATACAGTAGTTCCCCCCATATCCGCCATCTTACTTTCCACAGTTTCAGTTACCCATGGTCAACCATGGTCAAAAAATATTAAATAGAAAATTCCAGAAACAAACAATTCATAAGTTTTAAGTCTTGCACCATCCATCCTGCTCTGTCCCACCCAGGACTTGAATCATCCTTTTGT
This sequence comes from Mirza zaza, assembly GCA_008750895.1. Classification (NCBI taxonomy): domain Eukaryota; kingdom Metazoa; phylum Chordata; class Mammalia; order Primates; family Cheirogaleidae; genus Mirza; species Mirza zaza. The sequence continues at coordinate 47,048 of VSMD01111058.1, forward strand.
CCATCATATCCACACTCTATACACTACCTGCCCATTAGTCACTTAGTGGCCGTCTTGGTTACCAGATCACAAGAACACAGTATATGGGTGGGTACTATCTGTACTTTCAGGCATCCACCGGGGGTCTGGAAGGCATCCCCTGCAGATAAGGTTGGGGGGGAAGCACACAATTAAAACATATAGCTTAATGAATTATTATAAGGCAAATAACGTTAGGAAGAACTTGCCCAGCTCTCTCTGTGCTCCATCCTGATCACAACTTCCCTACTCCTCATAATTTACCACTATCCTGACTTTTAAGGTAATCACATCTTTGTGTTTCTTCATAGTTTTTTCACCCAAATATGTGTTCCTAGTTCAGGGTCTCAACCATGATTCTCAATATGGAAGAAAGGAAATTCAGATGTAATAGATACAGCTTAAGTATTAAAAGCTCTAGCCTTACATTAAAATTGGAAGTTATCAGTATGAATTTATGAAATGTGTGTGTGTGTGTATTTTATATATTTTTTCTTAGCTTGACTGAATGGGCAAAAAGACAATAAGGAGCCCAGTAACAACGAGTAGCTCTAGAGCCCAAATAGTACTCTTAAATTACCATTTCTTACTAAAAGAAACCGTAGCTTCTTGGATAAAGGACTCCAGCTCCGGGGTAGGAAATGTATAGGAGGAACCTAGAACATCTAGTACCAGATAGTAAGGAAGCTCCCAAAGACTAGCAGGGTCATGTCTAAAGGACTCAGGAGCCAGAGTGAGGAGACATCAACTAATCAAAGATGAGACAGTGCAAGCTTCAATACTGTTAATCGCAATAAATTAAAACCACCAAAGATGTTTGAATCTATGAGCTCTTAATGATGTTTTTTAAAAAGACTTCCTATCCTTTAGAGGATGATGAGGAACCAATTCATTATATTGGAAACTAGTAAAGTAGAAGGAAAGAATGAAGCACTTTTCCTGCCTTTCACTTATAAACTAGACCCCCAGGTAACCAAATAGTGGAGGAAAAGTAGACTGTCTTTCTAAAAGTATTACAACCAATAAATACAAAAGAAATTTTGGAACTGTAATGTCATATTTTGCAACTCACAAAGAATGGTGGTCATTAAGCATCAGTGGTTGACAAGATCACATAAGAGAGACAAATAGAAATCTCATTTCTCCCTGCCCAAACACAGCCTAGAATCTTGCCAGAGGAATTGAATCTGATTCTAATCCAGTCTCTGGATGGAGCTGCCAATTGGCAGGAAATACAAAGGACAGACAGCATAGTGAACTGCACCACGAATGTTTAATCATCAAAACCCAGACTGTGAGAAACTCTTCTGGCCACAGAGACCAGGTTCTTCAACAGATAAACTGTAAAGAAATGAAAGGGTGAAGGAGGAACCTACAAATTGAAAGAGACTTTAAAAGGGATACTAAATTTTCAAGAAATTGTCAAGACTACACATATCTTCTTCCATTTTCTTCTAGCATAATAATTGGTGTAAAAAAGTCTGATGATAATCTAATTTTATTTACCTTAAAAGTTATAGGTTCTTTTTCTTTTCTAGATGCTCAAAAATGGCTTTCTTTTCCATTTAGTCCAACAAATTTACTAGAATTTATCTCAGTGTTTATCATGCCATTATGATTATGGTGTACATGATGTGCTGTTTCATTTTTACTCCAAGTTTTTATTTATTTCAGGAAAGTTGTCTTGAATTAGTTTTTGTATATGTTCTGTTTCCTTGCTTTGGTTTTCTTCTTCAGGGACTCATTAACCTCACTGTTTTTTGTCTTCAATATTTGTCATTTTCTCTCAAATCCTTTTTATTTTTTATCTTTTTGAATTTTATTCTTTTCTACCTTATATTTTTCTGTTTATTATTTATTCACTCTTGTATTTCTTCTGATTTACTCTTAATTTCTATTATTTGCTCTTTTCCTTTTATTCCTAATTCTTTCCTATATTCCGTCATCTCATTTCTGAGTTTTTCTAATTCTGATTTATTTTTCTTTCATGTGTTATATCATTTTCTTAATGCTTTTTATCTTGTTCTGAAATAATAGAATATACTTTTATTCTATTCTGTGGGCACATCCACAGCATGCTTTTCTTGCCTGCAGGGATATTACTCTGCTCCTTGTTTTCTTTTTTCCTTATAATAACTTTGTGTGGGATTTGATCTTGATCCTTTCCTGTAGCTCCTTTTTATGTGGAACTAGTTTTTCTGAACTTTTGGAGTAACGAAAGGATTTAGGAAATCCTTTCTAAATCCACAATTTACTCTCTTTCTGTTATTTTTGTGCATGTTGAAAAACAGGCAGCTTGCTTCCTGCTGTTCTCTGCATCTGTTTTATGATGTATGTGTGTGTTTGTTCCACAAAAACAAGAGAAAATGTTCACAATCTATTGTTTTTTTAGACAGATAAACACTATTCAGGATCTTGTGTCTTTAACAACAAAATATATAGATTCACTACATTTTCAGCTTTACTGATATATAATTAACAAATAGAAATTGTATATATTTAAGATGTACAACTTGATGTTTTGATATATGTACACATTGTGAAAGATCATCATTAATCGAATTAGTTAATACTTCCATAACTTTACATAGTTATCTGTTTTGAGGCCGGGAGGGTGGTGAGAACACTACCCTCTTGACAAATTTCAAGTGCATGATACAGTATTATTAGCTGTGCTATAGCTATAGTATAATGCAGTATTGTTACCCTCCCACTTTGTTCTGGGTTGTCTCTTTCCTTCATCCTTGTTGTGCCTGTCCTGCTCAATTTTGACTTCACTTCTAATAATTTATCCTGACAGTGGGGCCCCTTCCAGAAGGGAGCTCTAGTGAGCAGTGAGGGTTCCTAAGGCCTAGACCGTCCAGCCCCTCGGTCCTGACCACAGGCTCCTGCCTCCCACCTGCTACTGGATTGGGCAAGATCCTTCCCAAGTTCAGCTGTTGTTCTCAAATTCATTTTGGGTTTCTTCTGTTCTCCAGTCTGTCAGATGCTACCTTTTGCTCCTGTCTTTTTCTTCCTGTACAGATGCTGCTATGGACAAGTCTGTGGTTTGTCCCTGCCCACCGGTGTTTTGAGGTTTGTGGCAATATTGTATCCCCTAGCTTTGTTGTAAATATTGTTCATGGGTGTTGGTTTTACTCTCCAGTTGCTCTGTCTGCTTTTACGTGGATATTTTGAGAGACTGAAAAGCTGTGCTGCCACCACCACCTTATTATTCCTGGGACCCTTATTCTTTTATTTTAAAATATTCTCTCATGGTATCACTTGTAATGGCTACATGCAATGCCATTTTATGGAGCAAGTGAAGTATTCTAAACAGATACCATTTCTTGGGCTTTTAGGACACCTCTAATTCTCTTATGTCATAAAGGGTGAGGTGTTGAATCTTGCCTCTAAATTACAGGGTGCTCTTCCTGGGGAGAACACTCTAAGACCTCCACCTGCTCTCAGAGAAGTGCCCCATTCCTTGCCCACCCCTTGACAGGTTACAGCCACCTCCCTGAATGCAGGAGGAAGTCCTTTCCCCACATGCCCTATAACACAAATTAAGTTCTCAAGACAAAACACTTGAACTTTCTACTTAGAGACCACCAAGACCAATCCTATCTCACATGTGTGTTTATATCAGTCACTGTCAGAGTCTAAGCCTTCTTTGTCACCAGTCTTTCATAACCAGGGGTTCTTTCCCCACTTGCTCAGAATACTACCTAACCTAACACCGTAGCTTCCTTCCCAAACCCTTCCCTCCTGCCCTCTGTGGCTCCTGGCCTGTGACCAGCAAATCCCCCGCAAGGCTCCATCTACTCGGTAGAACTACATTTGCCAGAATTTCTTCTGCTCTACATTTTGGGTTACGGCGGGCCACAGGAGCAGTTCTCAGGCAAGGTTTAGAGCATGCAAGTGAAGCTGATGTCACTTGTGCTTGCAACCACTGCTTCCTCCAATCCAGACGCCTCTGCACTCACCCACGCCAGCAATACAGACGTGTCCTGCAGAGCCTGTGGCCTCGTGTCACTCCTGTGAGGTTGTGCACACAGCTACTGATTGCTACCGACCCTGCTTGCCATTCACGAAGGAGCCTGGAATTTTGACTTCTTCATTTGTGAAACAGATTTGCAAGGTGGGAATTTCCCCTAAGCCTGAGGCAGCTGGTCAAAAGATGCCAGGTAGCTATCACTATGAAAGATGTCCCCTGGCCAGGGCTCTCTGTCATGGTTACTGTTGTGACTGTTGCCCTGACCTCAGTCAGTTCCCAATTCAGGGAAGGCTTGGAGAAGCAAGATTTACCTCCAGAGGAGGCAGGGGAGAAAAGAAAAACAAGCTGCTCAAAAGTCAGATATCAGGCTTGTCAGATATTTTCACAGGAAGGGTTCATATTCATTCATCTCTCAATTGTTTTAAAGCAATTTACAAAGCAATAGCTTCTGTTTTTCAGTATTATAATGATAAGGCATGGATTTTTTTTAAAGTTCTTTTAAACTGTAGATAAGCTAGAAAGAAAATAAAATCACTTATAATCCCCACTCCAAGAGATAACCACTATCAATATTTGGTATTTATACTTCTAGTCTTTTATCAATGTATTTAATGTTAGTGTGAACTAAAAGAAAATCCTAAGTACTGACTGAATGGACTCCCTCTTGGCCAAGGGGATCCAAGAGAAAACTTAAAACTAAGTTCCCAGCCATGATGGGATAGGAGGTCAGACATGCATCATTATACCCCCTCCCTTGCTAACAGCTATCAGGCTTTTGTCCTAATGGCTAAACAGAATCCAATCTTCCTATCCAGACCAGCATTCATTCCTGATAGGAGAACATCAACCACAAAGTGGGTTTAACCAGTCTATGGAGCATGTGCAGAGAGGGTTTTCATGTCCTTGCTTCACCTTTTTGACATGGAGGATGGCCATTTCTGAATGAGGACCCCATGAAAGGCAGAAAGCTCAATCGCTCAGGTGGGTGTTTGCTATTTTCATAAATATTCATGATTCCTCACATAGCTTGGTAATAGGTATATTTGGGCATCCCGCTCAGTATAAATTCCTGTTCCAATTGTCCATGTCTTGAAGCATGTATTCCTGGCTTCTGGCCAGGGCTTGGCTTTCCAACCTGTTGGAATGGGCATCCACAGGCTGCAACCCTTTATGAGAAATGAAGCTCTCCTTTCCAAATTATGAATTTTGTTATTTCAGTTAACAATACCATATGCTCTTTTTAAAAAGATAAAAACTGATTATCTCATATATAATATTTTAACTTAAAATATAGCATGAATGCTTTTCCATATCATGAAATATTCATCATCAGCATCATTTTTTGCTCTGCCATATTCTAATATAATAAACTTATATTACCTATTTGAGAACACTTAGGCTTCTTGCAGTTTTTATAGAATTATAAGCACCATTATCATGGAGACTTATAGTTAAATCTTCACACATTTAAAAAGTTATTTCCTTAGAACAATCCTTAGATATAGAATTGCTGAGTCAAGGGCCATACAAAACGTTAAGGCTTCTGAAGCAAAATTTCTCATTTTCAACAACCAAGACCACTTCTGGCTCCCTCCTGAAAAGCTGGTACTGCAGTTAACTAGGCTAGTTTTCATCCCACTGTGTGCCATGAGTTAAGTAATGTCTGCATCAGGAGGTAAAATCTTTAAGGGGACTTCCATACATGATAAAATGACTCAGAATCATAGAAGCAAAACATTGCCAGCCTCATATTCCATTTGCTAATTATCTTATTCTGCCCCATTTTCATATTGCAAGTGAAAGTCTCCTGGGCCTGCCCTTCTCTCTCTGTGCTAATGGAATTCCATGCTTAGCCATGAAACTGCAGGCCCTTCAAACCACAGGTGAAAAATATCTCAGGAAGAAAAGAAGAAAACGTCGTGTTTTCCTCCACACTTCTGGGAAAACAGATTCTGGTGTGCATCAGAAAGGTGTTCTTGCAAATGTAACTGGATTTCAGATATTGCTACTGTGAAAGTACATTTTTATATGTACAAAATCTTTAATTCTGATTGGTTGTCTTAATTGTTGCCCTGGTTATAATACTTAGCATTTCCATTTTCTGGAAAGTTTAAATACTTTTGAGTTTTATTTATTAAGACAAAAGAGGATCATTGTCACTTCCTCCTTTGACCAAATACAGAGAGGTTAAGAACAAATAACACTTAATAGTCCATATTTTAAAAAGAGTTTGAGATACTGTTTCTCATGAATGGTATAGAAGAAGGGAATAATCAAAACATACTCTTCTGATCAAAACCATGCAAGACTCAATGCCAAAAAATGTTATGTTAGGTATATTTTAAGGAAAAATGATTTGTGGAACTATGTGAATATTGCTCTGATGTTTGCAATAGCACACTGCCTACTTCTGAACTCCTCAAAACAAAAAAAAAGAAAGAAAAAAAGCTATCCAAATTAAGCAGAACAAACACTGAGTTGTGCCTTACCTATCAAAATTTATGAAGTACAGCCAAACTATTATTCAGAGGGAAATTTATAGCCTTAAATGCAAATATTAAAAAAGAGGAAAGTTGAGAATAAATAATCTAAGCTTCTATCTCAAAAAAACAGCAAATAAATAAAAAGGTGAAGTGGAAGGAAATAAAGATAAAAATAGAAAGTAATGAAATAGAAAGCATGCATGCAACAGAGAAAATCAATAAGATCAAAAGTTGGATTTTTGAAAACTATTAATAAATTATAAATCTTAGCAAGACTGGACAAGAAAAAAGAGAGAAAATACAAATATCAGGAGTGAGAGGGAAGACATTAATACAGATTCCACAGATATTACAAAAGATGATAAGATATTATGGATAAATTTATGGAAAAAATTTGAAAATGTGGATGAAATGGAAAAATTTCCCCCAAACACAATATACTAAAACTTACATAAATAAGAGAAAATATAACCTTATATCTGTTAAAGAAATTTAATCTATAATTAAATACTTTCTCACAAAGAAAATTCCAGCAATAAACTTCCCTAGTGAAGTCTTCCAAACATTTAAAGAAGAGAAAATACTTAGAAAACATCTACCTAAAGGGTTGGTATAAGAATTAAATGACTTAATATATATTAATATAATCCTTTGGATTTTCTCTATGCCAAAGCATTTAATCTGTGAGTAAAGATAGTTTTATTTCTTTCTCTCTAAACTAAGACCATCAATACAATGTTGAATAGAAATAGTGAAAGTGTATATATTTGCCTTATTTACCCAGTGAATATGGTGTTAGCTATAAGACTTTTGTTGTTTATTTTTGTTTGTTTCTTTGTAGATGTCCTTTATCAGAGTATGGAAATTTTCTTCTACCTCTACTTTGCTGAGAAATTTTATCAAGAATGGGTATTGCAGTTTATTAAATGCCTTTTCTGCATCTATTTAGATAATCATACTATTCTTTTATTTTTTAATGTGATGAATTGTATTGATTGCTTTTCAAATAGTAAGGCCACCTTTCATTTCTAGAATAAACTCCATTTGGTCATGATACATTGTTCTCTTTATATATGGCTGGATTTAATTTGCTATTATTAATATTTGAAAAGATTTTTCTGTGTTTTTGAGAAATATTGACCTATAATTTTATTTTCTTGTAAAATGCGTATTGGTTTGAGAAGTTGAAAATATTTATATTCACAATTTCTGTAATAATGTTCTAGATCATTGGTTTTAAAAATGTGTTGACCAGAACAATAGGAAAAACATGTTAATATATTATGACCACATACATGTGAGCACATAGATGTGTGAGTGTGTGTGTATAAAATGAAAGTTTTACAAAACAATCCTTTACCCTTAATAGGAATGAAGCATGCTATTTCCTATCCAGTTCTCTTCTATTCTTTTAAATGATGATTGTGAAGCACTAAATTGATTATTGTGACACACAATAATCAATTGCTATGTATAGTTTGCTGTGTATAGTTTGAAAAACATTGCTTGCATATACCAGGCAGTATGTAAGTGTTTCCTATTGTTATTATTATTATTCTATGGATCTCCAGCACCTCGTGCAATACCTGGCAGCTAGTAAGCACTTGAAAAACGTCTATGAATGAATGAATTGGGTTATCAGTGGCTTTTAAAAGAGTGGTTTCAATAGAAGGTTGGAAGTAGTATCTTCTTTTAAGACATTCTTTACCTTGACTCTTACTACGAACTAAGGTATCACTTGTATCCATGTTTGGCTGTTATATTTGATAGCAAAAGAAATTTGCCAGCCACCAGAAAGAAGAAAACAAGTAGCATAGTTGGCATTGTCTGCACATATGCAAACTCATTCATGCAGGCAAGGGATCTGTTATCTCATTGTCATCTCAGTTAGGTAAATTACTTTGGAGGAACCAATATGTGGCTGAATTTTAACTTGAATTCAGATTATTAATTTTCATTAAGACTGAAAAAATGAAATTTTCAAAAAGAAAGGCTTACAACCACAGTGCAGCACTTTACTGCAAACAGTATCTTTGGGTTTGCAAAGCAAAGCAATGTAAAGGGCGGGGAATTATCAGTCCTCTCACATGTCCAAAGCTAGAGTGTCCAAAGCTAGAATAGGTTATTGTAACCATGGTAACCAGTATATGCTTTGCAATGGTATCCAAATGCATTGGATTACTCTGTAAAAAGCCTCCAGCCAACTTTGAAGAAGAGCTATTAAAAACATCCAGTAATGAGTGATCCAATTAAGGGGAGGGGATGGATGAACTGATTTTGACTAAATAGAAAATGCAGATAAAATGCTAATATTCTTTTGTGTGCTTTGGAATCACTCACTCAGTCCTGAGAGCTTTCAAGTGATCAAGATCATGCACTCAGGTTACTAAGAGCAGCTTGTTTCCACAGTGCTGTGCATTATTGTCAGAGAATCAGGGCAGTCTTTAGACTCCAGGAACAAAGAGGACTTAGGCTAAAGCTTTGAATGTGGTCCTGAGAAAGAAAAGGGTATGTAGTTGCAAGGATATGTGATTACTATTTTCATTTAGCAAAAAGAGTTTTAGTACAATTAATGTAGTGTTTCTCTACCTACCCTGTCCCTTCAAAAACTGTTCCTTTCCTACAGATTATATTGGGCACACACACAAAAAAGCTGTTCCTAAATTAACACAGGATCTTACAGTCAGTGGAATCTGAGTACTGAGGATACCCAGTAATTCAGGGTCTTGATTAGATCAGTGCTCCCAAACCTGGCCACTCTCACTGGTATTGTTTAGGGAGCTTTTAAAAATTAGGGTCTCCAGGTTTCACCTGGACCTACCTGGGCAACTGTCTAGGAATATGGCCCACAGATATGCATTTTCTTCATACACTCCAAGTATTTCCCTTGTGGTCTGAAGACTCAATGCTCCTCCTTTGCAGCTAAACGGTTTCTAGGAAGAGATTCAATAGTAAAGAAAATAGAGCACATGCACGGTGAGTTTCCAACTTCCCACTTGATGTAGAGCTTTCTGATAACAACCCTGAGAAATTTAATAATAAGACATCAGGAGTTTGTTTCTTTTTGATACTTACAGTCTATTTGTGCTTTATTTTTAATAGGTCTTATCTGAGAGGGATACATTTTCCCATGCTGTGTGAGCTCAATACTGAAAGAGAGATAGGGCCAATTTTCAAAGTACCAACCTAGCACAACATTACTTTACTATAAAAGATGGTCCCACTTCTGCATTGTGAGCAACATAGCTTGTATGAAGAAAGAAAATAGTAACTATTTTGATCAGTATTCTCCTTAAGAGACTTAAAAATAGATCCCATCCTTCCATGATTAGAGAGAAAGCAGTAATTGTATTTTCAACCAACTGTATTGGCAATTATTTAACTATTATATATCACACAAAAATCAACTTACTCATTTCTTTTTTTTTTTTATCTCCTTATTTATCCTCATTATTTCCTTCCACACTTTGGTACTTTTGTTACAGGACATAGATCCAGATATAAATGTGCATTCCCTACAGGACTCTGCACAGATTCAAGTCTAGCTTCCATAGAATAATGGGCTAGTAGAGCTATCTGGGAATATGGCAGTCATTTGGGACAAGACTGATTATATATTAAAAAATTAAAGCCCAGAAGTTAAGCAATTTACCAGAGTCTATAACAAAGCCAGAATGAAGTGAACTGCAATATTTGTGAGGGTAATGGTCAGAGTTTTTCAGAGAAACAGAACCAATAGGAGATATATATGTGTGTGTGTGTGTGTGTGTGTGTGTGTGTGTATAGAGAGAGAGAGAGACTTACTTATTGATTTATTATCAGAATTGGCTCATGTGATTATGGAGGCTGAGAAGTCACACCGTCTGCCGTCTGCAAGATGGAGAATCAGGAAAGCTGGTGGTCATTTATTCTGAAACCAAAGGCCTGAGCACCAGAAGCTCCAATGTCCAAGGGCAGGAGAAGATGGATGTTTCAGTTCAAGAGGAGAGAATGAGAATTTGCTCCTCATCTGCCTTTTTGTTCTTTTCAGGCCCTCTACGAATTGGATGATGCCTACCCACATTGGTGAAGGCAGATCTTCTTTACTCAGTCTACTGATAGAAATGCTAATCTCTTCCAGAAACACCTTCACGGATACACCCAGAAATAATATTTTATCAGCTATCTGGGCATCCCTTAGCCCAGTCAAGTTAATATATAAAATTAATCATCATAGTCTGGGTACTTTTAAACCACTACACACCCACATTTTTTATTAACACCTTTATTGAGATATAATTTCACATACCACAAAACTCACCCATTTAAATTGTAAGGTTCAATAGTTTTTAGTATGTTCACAAAGTTGTGCAACAATTACCACATGGGCTAGTAGAGCTGTCTGGGAACATGGCAGTCATTCGGGACAAGACTGATTATATATTAAAAAATTAAATCCCAGAAGTTAAGCAATTTACCAGAGTCTATAACAAAGCCAGAATGAAGTGAACTGCAATATTTGTGAGGGTAATGGTCAGAGTTCTTCAGAGAAACATTCTGTAGAATATCTACAGAATTCTTATAATTGAAAAATAAAAGACAAATAACCCAACTTAAATACGGGCAAAGATCTGCATAGACATTTCTCCAGCGAAGACATACAAATGACTGATAAGGACATGTAAAGATGCTGAACATCATTATCAGTAAGGAAATGCAAATCAACATTACTTCACACCCACCATGACAGCTGTAATCAAAAAGATGTCTAATTTCAGAATATTTTCATCACCCCCAAAAGAAACCCTGTACTTATTAGTAGTCATTCCCGACTTCCAACCCCCACACCAGACTCAGGAAACCACTAATCTACTTTCTGTCTCTATAGATTTACCAATTTTGCACATTTCATACAAATGGAATTATACAATATGTGGTCTTTTGTGACTAGCTAGCTTCTTTGACTTAGTATAATGTTTTCGAAGTTCATCCATATTGTAGCCTGCATTAGTACTTCATTCCTTCTTATTGTCAAACAATGTTCTGCATGGATATAGCACATTGTAAAAATTTATTCACCATTTGATGAACATTTGAGTTGTTTCCACTCTAGCTATTATGAATAATGATGCCGTGAACATTAATGTACAAGTTTTTGCATAGATTATGTTTTCATTTTTCTTGCTTATATACCTAGGAGTGAAATTGCTGAATTACATACTAACTCTATGTTTAATATTTTTTAAAACTGCCAAAAAGTTTTCCAGAGTGACTGTACCATTTCCCATTCTCATCAGCAATGTATGAAGGTTATATTTCCCACAAGCCACCAACATTTGTTTTCATCTTTTTGATTACAGCTGTCATGGTGGGTGTGAAGTAATGTTGATTTGCATTTCCTTACTGATAATGATGTTCAGCATCTTTACATGTCCTTATCAGTCATTTGTATGTCTTCGCTGGAGAAATGTCTATGCAGATCTTTGTCCGTATTTAAGTTGGGTTATTTGTCTTTTATTTTTCAACTATAAGAATTCTGTAGATATTCTAGATATTAGTGCCTTATCATATATATGATTTGCAAAAATTTTCTCCCATTCTGTGGGTTGTCTCTGTATTTTCTTGATAGTGTCCTTGGAAGCATAAAATTTTTAAAATTTTGATAAAGTCCAATTTATCTATTTATTTCTTTTGTTGCTTGTGCTTTTGGTGTCATATGTAAGAAAACATTGTCTAACCCAAAGTTACAAAGACTTATGTGTTTGTTTTTTACTAGTTTTTTAGTTTTAGCTCTTGAAGTTCGGTCTATGATCCATTTTGAGTAACTTTTTATATAAGGTGGGAGGGAGGTATCTAAGTTCATTCTGTTGCATATGGAATCCAGTTGTCCCAGCATCATCTACTGAAAAGACTACACCTTTTTCATTTTATTATCTTAGCATACTTTGTTGGAAATCCATTGAGCATAAATGTGAAGGTTTATTTCTGGACTCTCAATTCTATTCCATTGATTTATACATCTATTCTTATGCTGATTCCACACTGTCTTGATTACTGTAGCTTTGTAGTAAGTTTTAAGATTAGAAAGTGTGATTCCTCAGCCTCTGATCTTCTTTTTCAAGATGTTTTTGGTTACTCTGAGTCTCTTGAATTTTCATGTTAATTTTTAGGTTCAGAGTGGCGATTTCTGTCAAGAAGCCAGCTGGAATTTTAATGAGGACTGCAATAAATTTGTAGATCAATATGAAAAATATTGCTATCTTAACAACATTAAGTCCTCTGATAAATGAACATGAAATTTCTTTAGGTATTCTGTTTAGGTATTCTTTAATTTCTTTGAAAAAAATGTTTATACTTTTCAGAGTATATACTTTGAACCTCTTTTGTTAAATTTATCCCTAAGAATTTTATTCTTTTATATGCTATTATAAATAGAATTCTTTTTCTAATTTCATTTTTGGGTTGTTATTAGTCTATAAAAATACAATTGATTTTTATATATTAGTCTTATATCCTATAATTTTGCTGAACTCGTTTATTAGTTCTAATAGTTTTCTGGTGGAGAGATGATTTCATCTGCAAATAGAGATCGTTTAACAGTTAACTTCTTCCTTTCCAATAGGGATGCCTTCTATTTCTTTGCTTGCCTGTCCTAGTGGAAACACCCAGTAAAATGTTGAATAGAGGCAATGAAAGAGGAATGTCAAATAGAAGTGATGAGAGTGGACATCCTCATCTTGTTTCTGATCTTGGGGGAAAGATTTTGGTCTTTCATCATTAAGTATAATATTACATGTGGGTCTTTGTGGATGGTGTTTATCAGGTTGAGAAAGTTCTCTCCTATTGCTAATTTGTTGTATGTGTTTATTATGAAGGGAAGTTGAATTTTTTCAAATCCTTTTCCTGCTTCTATTTAGTCATGTGATTTTTATTTGTACTTTATCCTATTGATATGGTGTATTGTATTGATTGATCTTCAGATGTTAAAGCAACCTTGCACTCCTGGGATACATTTCACTTGGTCATGGTATATAATTCTATTATATGTTGCTGGGTTCAGTTTTCTTGTGTTTTATTGACAATTTATGTGTCTATAGTCATAAAAGGTATTGGTCTGTTGTTTTCTTGTGATGTCTAAGTGTGGTCTTGCAATCAGGGTAGTATTGACTTCATAGAATGAGTTGGGATGTATTTCATCCTCTTCTATTTTTTGGAAGAGTTTGCAAAAGATTGGTATTAATTCATTTTTAAATGTTTGGTAGAATTCAACAGTGAAGTCAACTGGGCCTAGTCTTTTCTTTGTAGGAAGTTTCCAAATTACTAATTCAATCTCTTACTTTTTAATAGTCTATTTGAATTTTCTATTTCTTCTTGAGTTAATTTAGCTTGTGTCTCTCTAGGAATTTGTCCATTCCATTAGGTTATCTAATTTATTGGCATGTAATCATTCATACTATTATTCACTTATAATCCTTTTTATTTCTGTAGGATTTGTAATAATGCCTTCTTTCATTCTTGATTTCAGTAATTTGATTCCTCTCTTTTTACTTGGTCAGTTTAGCAAAAGGCATATCAATTTGGCCAATCTTTTCAAAGAATAAACTTTTTGTTTCATTGATTTTCTCTATTTTTCTTTTTTCTCTTCATTTGTTTCTACTCTTTATTATTTCCTTTCTTCTTGCTTTAGGTTCAGTTTGCTATTCTTTTTCCAGTTTCTTAAAGTGAAAAGTTAGGTTAGATTAGAGATCTGGTTTTTGGTTTATTTTTTCTAAGTTGGCATTTACAGCTATAAGGAACCCCAGGGAAACCTGAGTAACTGGTGCTTACTATGTATCCTGAGATGAGAGTTCAGGAATAGGAGAGCCAAGATTCTAGGAATTGTCCCTTTCCCTGGCTAACATGGAAACTGCAAAAGCTTCTCTGGCATGGCAAGGAGTTGGGGGACATCCAGAGGGAAAACAATTCCAGATTCTAGCACCCAACATTAAAGTACCTTGAGTCCATACATGTTTAACACCAAATGAAGAATAGGGGAGGAATTTATAAAATCTTAATACAGAAGGCTCAGAGGAACTGGCAAATTCCTACTTGTGTAGGATGATGGTTCTCCATATGAACCTCCTCCCTGCCCCCCAAGACATCTTGGTTTTCCTAGACACATCTGTTCTATTATTCCACTTTCGGGAAGGGCTGTAGTTGGTTCAAGCAGATGGCAATAGGCTTTGGTTGGTGGTTAACTTGTATCCTTCCCCAGTGTCACCTCCAGCCCAGGCATCTCCAGCTGTGACTTCGGAAATAGTCACTTAGTAGTGTGGGGAGGGTAAAAGAATCTGGTGTATTTTTATTTTACTGTTAAGAATTTGGCTTTTTATGAGAACAGCAATTCTCAACCATTTTGGACTCAGGATCCATCATTTATACTCTTAAAAATTTTCAAGGAATCCAAAGAGCTTTTGTTAATCTGGATTATATCCATTTATACTAACAATATGAAGAAAATAAAACTGAGAAATTTAAAATAACACACTTTAAGGAAAAAAATAGCTATATTTTCCAATACAGAAATACGGCATTGCTTACCTTTTTTTGCAAATCTCTCTAATGTCTGGCTTAATAGAAGATAGCTGAGATCATATACCTCTCTCTCTGCATTCGATCTGATACAATAAACATTCTTTTGCATAAAGAATATGAAGAAAATCCTTACATAGTTAAGTAGATAAAGGAAGAAGTATTTTAAATTTTCAGATAATTTTGGGTATTTTGGGTTCCTACACACAAACTCAACAAGTGGTAGTTTTTTAAAGGTTGGTATTATGTGGAATCCAAAACCCTATCAATGAACATTTTCATGCTCTGTAACATCAAAATTCATCAGTCTAGGGTGTTTTCCAATGCCAACAACCAATTCTCTGATTCTCCACACACCAGCTGGATGTCCTACAATTCAATTGCATCCAGACACTACTATCTGGAGTCGGAGTCAGACCCCACAGGTTCAGGGCTCAACTCCCAAGACTTCCCTCACTTCAGATGCCAGTTACAAGTACAGGGTTCCCAGGCTATCCCTACTTCTGTCCAATTTGACTATAAATCAGGGGTTCCCATGAGTCCCCTATGATAATCTGCTAGCACGGCTCACAGAACTCAGAAAAAGTTTACTTACTATTATGGGTTTATTACAAAGGCTACAACTCCAGAATAGTCAATGGAAGAGACAGATACATGGAGCAAGGTATGTGGGAAGGAGTACAGAGCTTCCATGCTCTCTCCAGGCACATCTCTCCCAGCACCTGGGACACGTTCGCCAACCTGGAAAGTCTCTGAACCCTATTATTTAGGGTTTTTTATAGAGGTTTCATCAAGTAGGCATGATGAGATTAATTCAATCTCCAGCCTCTCCCCCCTCCCAGAGGATGGGGCATAGGGCAAAAAGTTCCAGGCTTCTAATCCAGGCCTGGTCTTTCCAGGGACCAGTCCCCATCTCAAGAGTTGCCTCAGTAGAATAAAAGACATCCCTATCACCCAGGAAGTTCTAAGGGATTTAGGAGGTTTGTGTCAGGAACCAGGGTCAAAGGCCAAATATATGTTTATTATGCCATACCTGGTGGATCATTATAGAATATTAAAACAAAAAGATTGCCAGTACCACCTCTGATCTCATCAGAAAAATCTTTAAATATGGGGATGCTGTCAAACTCACAGTGACGGATATAGGTTTTCCAAAAGTTTGAATTTTCACTTGACAGCCTGAATTTTTATCACTGGCAACAAATACTATCAGCGGTTTTCCTAGAAGTGACAGGCTCATTTCATTCATTTTGGAGAAACGTCTGTCTAATATCCAAATCTGAGTAACCACATTTTGTCTGTCAGTTCTTCTTTCAAGTACAAATGATGTCGCATGAAAAACAGCAGCTAGTTGTTCTGCTTCAGGAACCACCACCCAAGCGTGTGGCCCCTGCACAGCCACCATCCTTTTGTGATACAGCAGGAGCGCTTCTGTGCATTTCCCATCCCATCACAAGGGATATGATCCCTTCACGATGACATTTTTTATTTGTTTTTACTGCAAGTGCATAATGGCGAAGGAACAAATAAGGTGAAATAACTCCTGATTCAGTTTTGTTCCACTGCTGGGATCCATGCTAAGTGCTGTCCTTTCTTTTGCACCATAAGAGCAAATGTCTACAAAGCAGACAAATAATGTCTTAGTATTACTATGAAAACAGTTTTGTCATTGCAGGTCCCCTAAAAGGATCTTGGAGACCCCTCAGAAGTCCACAGATCAATCTTTGAGAAGTGCTACTTTAGAAACCATTCTCCTGCTATAAAGACTAAATACTAATATTTTCCTGGAAGTTCATTTATAGAAACAAAAAGAACTAGAATAATTTGGGGAAATTCCAAGAAAAATACTCAGTTACCCTAGCTACGAATATGTAAGCCTCTAGAAAGAACTACATCTTTTAATATTTTTAACAATATCTTAGGAATGCAGTAATAAATAATAATAATGACAACAGTGTGTGTTTACTGCAATATTTACTACTGAGGGAGAACTGTGCTATGTACTTTAAATGCATCATCTCCAATATTCTTTAGTACCACTCCCTGAGGGAAATGCTATACTTTCTTCCATTTTATAGATGAGGAAATTGGGGCACAGAGATACGAAAGAATTTGACAAGGTCATAAGTATATTTGGTGAATAAGGATTTGAATCCCCAAATGATTCAATTCATTCCCAGAGCTTGGATTCTTAAACCCTGCATAATATGCTATGTCACATCTAAGCTCCAAATTTACTTACTGCTTTTCTCCCATGTATGAGTGTCCATTCAAATCCTCAAAGGGAAACCAAATGTCTCATCTCAACCACAGTGTCCCCGAAAAGGGCTCAATAAACATCTTCTGAATGAGGGACCAAAAGACCAAAGGAACCACTGTGTGATCTTTTAAACCATGATGGCTAGCAAGTGAAATACTCAGTGAACTCCCTCGATATTATACTTAACTCATTAATGAGGAAACCAACAGGGAAGGCAAAAAAAAAAAAAAAAAAAAAAGCAGTTTCCTTGAAAACTTGACGAAAATTTTATGTGTGCATGCACATGTATATACAGAAGCATATCGATTTTATCTATTTGCTAAATAGATATAGATATAGTTGGGTAGTTAACAAACATGTAGGTTAGATCTAAATAAAACTAGTTTACCTTTTTGAGGGCAATAAAACCCGAATCCCTGGGATCGACTCATCCCCTGGGCTCTAAAATCCTACAGCCTTATCAGTTTCTGCAGTTTAAGAAGTTAACAACTCCGTAGGCCTCTACACCTTTCAGGCCTTTAACAGTTATTTGCTAATCCAAGGTCTTGCGTTTACTAGGTGGGCTTATTAGAAAATGCTGGGAGGTATCTCAAACTCAAGGAATTTGGCTTTTTTCCAACTTGGGGATTTTTTTTTTTTTTAAAGAATAATTATTTACCAACTTTTTGTATTTTCCCAAGTTCGAGATTTCTTTTTTTTCTCTCTCTCTCAAACAGCAAACCTGTTTTCTGGATGGAGACCCCGCGGGACTTTGTTTCCCGGGACGGAACGCGTTTCCAAGGCAGCCGAGGAGGCGGAGGCCGCGCGCGGGCCCGAGGCCTGGGGACCCTCGGCCGCGCCTCCTCCGCGGCCCCGGCGGGGCGCGCGCACGGGGGAGAGTGGGGGACGCCGGCGGGGACGCGCGCGGGCCGGGGACGCGCACGGCCGGGCAGGCGCGCGGGGGCCGCGAGGGGCGGCGGCGGCTTGGCCCCCGGGAGGCGGCCTTGCGCGCCGCGCTGCCTCCTTCCTTCCGCCGCCGCCACAGCCACATCTCCGGGCCGGGCGGGCCGCGGCGCCGAGGCCGCCGGTGGCGGCGCGGTGGCCTGGGGCGGGGCGGGGCGGGGCCTCCGCGCTCCCGGGACGCAGGGACCCGGCGCGCTTCGCCCACAGGCCCGGCGAGGCCCGGGCGGAGCTTCTCGCCCAGGCCGCGGGAGAAGCCTGAGGGAGGACCCAGGCTCGCGCGGGCTCCGCGGAGGGTGAGCTTGGGGGCCCGCGGGGAGGGAGGGTTTCAGTGCCTGGAGACCCCTACCCCACCCCTCGGTGGTCGGAAAAATAGGAGAACCGTTTTTTTTTTTTTTTTTTCCTGGCGAGCCGCATCCCGGTGTGTTTTGGCGACTTGAGGACCTCGCTAGTCCGTGGGATTAAGGGGAAGAGCCTTCATCGCGTTAATTATGCATTAAGGTGTGCACGCGGATGCTGTGGTCGGCCGAGTTATTGATACTTGCACGATCCTATCATTTACTTCTCGCATCCTGGGAATTTGCATTTGTAATTGGCGGCGGAAAGAGGAAAAAATTGTTCCACTCCGGTGGAAGGAGCAGGCAGAGAGAGAGAGGGAGAGAGGGAGAGGGAGGGAGAGAGGGCAGGGAAGTAGGAACATGTGCAAATGTGCAGCCTTTCTGAGGAGCACCGCTTTGGTGGGTGCGAGGGGTAGGCAGGGTTGGGAATGCACACTCCCTGCCAGGCGGGCGCCAGAGTGCCCTCAGCCTTCCGTTTTCACTGTCAGGAGGCCTGTCAGAAGTTGGAGGTTGAGGCATGAATTTCTGCACTTCTGGCTGGGAAGGTGAGCCAGGTTTTCCAAGTCTGCCAGGAAAGGGCTGGGCAGTGAATAGAAAGCAGCACAGCCAGGTTCTGGTTAGCTATGCAGCAGGACTGTCATAAAAGGTTTTTTTTTTTTTGTTTTTTGTTTT
>VSMD01111062.1:0-18276 GCA_008750895.1 Mirza zaza
CGGCAGCGCGCACGGCGACAGCGCCACGGCGGCAGCGCCACGGCGGCAGCGCGCACGGCGACAGCGCCACGGCGGCAGCGCCACGGCGGCAGCGCGCACGGCGACAGCGCCACGGCGGCAGCGCGCACGGCGACAGCGCCACGGCGGCAGCGCCACGGCGACAGCGCGCACAGCGGCAGCGCCACGGCGGCAGCGCGCACGGCGGCAGCGCCACGGCGACAGCGCCACGGCGACAGCGCCACGGCGGCAGCGCGCACGGCGACAGCGCCACGGCGGCAGCGCCACGGCGGCAGCGCGCACGGCGGCAGCGCCACGGCGGCAGCGCCACGGCGACAGCGCGCACGGCGGCAGCGCCACGGCGACAGCGCGCACGGCGACAGCGGGCACGGCGACAGCGGGCACGGCGACAGCAGGCACGGCGACAGCGCCATGGCGACAGCGGGCACAGCGACAGCGGGCACGGCGGCAGCGCCCGCGGCGCCCTCGGAGAGCGTTTCCCCAACGTCATCCGTTGTAACCGGCCGCAGAGCTTTGTCAGTTGTTTCGTCTAAATATGTTTGCTGAAACGTTAAATGTTTTAATTACTAATTCATGATTAGTATTGAAAACTGAAGAAATAGAAACATACACATAAGAAATCAAAACCACCCATTTCAGTATCTGCATAACATATACATATATGTACCCCTTATCTTACATGCGTGTACATATGTGTATGTAAAATGTAGTAAGTGTACATATAATCTATATCTGTTTTTATATCTATACTTATATAATTGGAATCAGGTTTTTTCATATTATAAGAACTTTTAACATTGATAAATTATTTTTAATGATGCATGATACTTTATCATATGGATCTACTATTTGACCTAATTATCTTCCTATTGTATATTTAGATTAATTTAAATTTGTCACTATTTTAAAGAAAGTTGAAGGAGTGTCTCCTTCTAGTCATACTTCCACAAGATAAGTGCTTAGACAGGGATTGAGTAATAGATCAGATGGTGTGGGACAAGAAAAATGTATTTTTCTACCATAAAAGTACCATATAAGTTTTTTGAAAAATTCATATAAAATCAGTATAAACAAGGAAAAATTGACTTCAATTTCTTAGCTTGGAGAAAATCACTGTGAACATTTAGATATATTTCCTTCATGCAATTATGTGGAAGATATGCAAATGTATTTGCTGGTTCAAAAACAGATTTTTCTATTATAAAAGTAATTTGCACACCCATGTTCATAGAGGCATTATTTATGGTAGCCAAATGGTGGAAGCAGCCTAAATGTCCACTGATGGATGGACAGATAAACAAAATGTGGTATACACATACAATGGAATATTATTCAGCCTTGAAAAGGAAGGAAATTCTGACACACATTACAGCATGGATGAAACTTGATAACGTTATGCTAAATGAATTGTCATTCACAAAATAATACTGTATAATTCAACTTACATGAGAGGTATTTGGAAAAACAAAATCAAATTCACAGAGACAGAAAGTAGATGGTTCTTGCTAGGGGCTAGAGGAAGAAGGAACTAGGGAGTTAGTGTTTAATTGGTATAGAGTTTTAGTTTTTCAGCATGAAAAAGTTCTGGAGATGGATGGTGGTGATGACGGCACAACAATGGAATGCACGTGACACTGCTGAACTGTGCACTTAAAAGTGGTTAAGATAATAAATTTTGTGTATTTTGCACCATTAAAAATAAAGGGTTTTATGTTCATTGCAGATAAATTGGAGAATGCAGAAAAAACATACTTAAAACCTCATCACTCTGCAATTAACAGTTTAACATTTTAAGATAATCTTTTATGTCCATATAAATACATCAGAAAAGTGTGCAAATCATAACTTTTCTAAGGCTTGATGAATTTAAAGTGACCATCAAGGTCAGGAAATAGAGGATTGTGGTCATGGCCCCTCACTATCTCATGTCCCTACCTCCACCTGAAAATGTAATCACTATCCTGATTTCTCCACCACAGAATAGTTTCACCTGCTTTTGGATGTAGATAAAAGCAATCACAGAGTCTTTTGTGTCTGTCTTCTTTTACTGCACATTCTGTCTGTGAAATGGATTCATGCTGATGCAGTTGCAGCACTTCATTCATTTTTCACTGCTGTGTAGTATTTGCATGAATGCATCACTATTTATACATTGTATATTGGGCATTTGGAGTGTTTCCACTTTTGTATAATATGAATAATGCTCTGATACACATTCTTCTATGTGTCTTTTGTTGAATGTATGTATGTATATTTGTTACATACATACCTAGGAGATGAATTGTTAGTGGGTCGATCATTCATATCTTCAACTTATTTATTACATTCTAACAGACTGTCAGGTGGCTGTATCAATTGACACTTGAAGAGCAACATATGAGTGTTCCAATTGCTTCATGTCCTTACCAACATTTGACATTGCCAGTCTTTCTAATGTCAGTTATTTCGGTGGTTTTGTAATGGTTTCTTACTTTGGTTTCAATTTGCTTTTGCCAGTGATCAGTGTAGTACCTTTTTATGTGTTTATTGGCCCTGCAGATATTTCAGTAGATAAACAGATACTTCACAGATACATGAAGTATCTGTTTAAGCCTTCCGTCTATTTTTAAAAATTGAGTTGTCTGCTTCTTAATTTCTAGATGTTTGATATATTTATTCTGGATACAATTTCTGTATCAGATGTGTACATTGCAGATATTTTCCCCTAATCTGCCATTTGCCTTTTCACTTCATTAATGGTGTCTTTTGAGAAACAGAAGTTTATACTTTTGATGAAGTTCAGTGTATCAATTTTTTATGCTTTTATGGTGAATTCATTTAAAAATTCTATTTGAGAAATCTATGGTCATTAAGGTCTTCTGATAAGTTAACTTTTAGGAGGCATAGCGTCTGTCCTTTCATATTTAGATTTATAAGATACTTGGAATTAATTTTGCACATGATATGAAGTAGTGATTAAGATTTTTTTTATATGGATGTTCAATCAACTTACCACCATTTGTTGAAAATACCCTCTTTTTCCTAGTCTTCTGCAATGTCAGATTGTCATAAATCAAGTGATCACATTTATGAAGTTGTTTCTGGACTCTGTTCTGTTCCTTTAATATATCTCTCTATGCTTTATTTAAATGTATAGAAAATATCATACTGTGCTAGCTATTCTTAACTCTTTTTACTTCTATGTGTATTTTAGAATTAGCTTCTAAATTTCCATGAAAGTACTTTGGGAATTTTTATGATGATTGCAGTAAGTCTATGGATACAATTGAGGGAAATTATCATCTTTGACTAAGTCTTAATTATTCATGAAGTTGGTATTCATTTATTAGATATTTTTTAATTTTTAAAAATGTTATTCATGGGGCCTTTGTGTAGAGAGCTTGCACTTCTATTAAATTTATTCCTATTTGAAATTTTTAATACTAGTGTAAGAGGACTTTTGTTAACCTTTTAAAAACTGCTTCCTAATAGCATACAGTAATAACTTTTATCTTTGTGTAGAGTTGATGTGTACATGAGGACCTTATTAAATTCACTTCTTAATTCTATGTCTGTCTATTCTTTGCTGGTACTATGTGTGCAATCACATTGTTTATAAAAATGATAGCTTTATTTCCATCTTTACAATCTTATATTTATTATTTCCTTTTTGTGCCTTTTTGCACTGACTAGGACTTTCAGTACAATGTTAAATAGAAGTCGTGACAGTGAGTTGCCTTGACTCACTTTTTAGTTTAGGGGGTGAGCTTTTACTATTCTCCAATAAATATGATGTTAGTTATTTTTTAGAAGCTCTTTCTCAAATTAAGGAAGTTGCCATCTGTTATATGTTTGCTAAAAGTTTTAAAAAATCACAAATTGATGTTGAATTTTATGAAATATTTTTCTGCATCCCTTGGCTTGGTCTCCCTCAGTCTGGAATGGTTATTCCAACTTTCCTTGTGTTCTTGATCTTTTGTATTACTGATGTGATGTGTTTTTCTCAGCACAACATATCAGGAGGTGCATGATATCATTTTGTCTCATTATTGGTGATGTTAACTTTGTTACTTGTTTAAGGTAATATCTTCCCTGTTTCTCCACTATTTTTACCTTTGTAATTCATACATAATCTTTGATGAGGTACTTAAAGATTTATGCCAGTACATCAAGTTTCCACCTCCCAGTTTTAGCACCTGCTGATGGCTTCTCTAACTTCATCATTTGTTCATTTATTTGTTCACTTTTATCATTTGTTGTTGGTAATCTATTATAAAGGAGGGCTTTATCCGTTTCCATTTCAACTACAATTAAATATATAAATTATTTATGTCACTGTAGACTCATGGGTTTTCATTTGAGGATAATCCATTCATACCATTGTTCTGATGGCTAAATTGTCCCAGATTTGGTGAGCGGGAGCCGATTCTTCAGTCTCCTCGTCCCCAGTGCTGGTCCCATCATTCTTTAAGCAATTTGCTACTTTCTGGCACAAGATGTTCCAGTCTCATGTTGTACATGCCTGGCACCAACTGGGAATCAACCCTTTCTCTAAAGATTTTTGGTTCATTTTAGGGAGAATGATATTAATATTTAGAAAACAATACAGGGGTGCCCAGTGTGCTTATTGTTTCTGTGATGCCATTGCTTCTAGAGGTAGCACAAAGAGCTAGGAAATACATGTGTGTGCATCTGTACACACATTCATGTCCATCTGTCTACCACCATGAGTCCACACATGCAGTCTTGAACTACTGGCCTCAAATGATCCTCCCATCTCAGCCTCCCAAGTGCCAGAATTATAGGTGTGAGCCACCACACTGGCCCAGTTTCTTCCATCTCAACCCACCACAGGGCGCCTTCTGCTCAATCTCCTTTCTGCCTTTGTAATTCCATTCCCCAATAGGAATTAACCAGTGGTGGATTAACCAGTGGTGGATTAACCAGTGGTGGATCAACTGGTTAGGCTGGCTCTCAATACTCTTCAACGTAGTTACTCAATTCTTCAAGTCCAGAACACACAGAAGGTAGTTTCAAAATTGCTAACCATAATACTGTAAAAAGAAAACCTACTAAATTGAAGTTCATTATCTGTTCCTTTTTTTATAAAGGGAAGTTTGCATACAGTGAAATGCATATGTTTCATGCATAGGATTGAGAGAGATTTGACAAAGGCAGGCACCCATGTAACCACATCCCTGACTAGAAACAGACATTGTGTCATCTCAGAAAGTTCCTTTGTGCTCCCTGAAGTCAGTATGTTGAAGACACATCTGCACCCCCATGCTTATTGCAGCACTGTTCATAATGGCCAAGGTATGGAATCAACCCAAGTGTCTACCAGCAGATGAATGGAGAAAGAAAATGTGAGAGATACACACACGATGGAATGCTATTCAACCTCACAAAAAGAAGGAAATCCCAGCATTTTTGACAACACAGATGAACCTGGAGGACACTGTTAAGTAAGACAAGCCACAGTGCTTTCAAAGAGCCCCATGTCATACGATGGGCCACCAAGACTGGAAACCACCGTCCTGTTTTCAGCCTTGTTCTCACCAGTAATCCCAGGGACACTCTCACTGGCATCGTCTGTTACTGCCTTAGCAAGGTGGGCATCTCCTGGCCCACCTTGGGGCCTTGGGGACACGTCCTTGCGCAGGTTCCCTGGGCTGGCGCTGTTCACCTCTGAACCTGCAGGCCCGAGCAGGGCAGCTTGGGCGCTCCGCCTCATTCACTGGGAATAGCTGTGGCATCCCCTACGATTTGCTCCAGGTGTTCAAGTCTGCGTCACAGAGTGTGACCTTGGAGGGCCTGTTGTGTCCACCTCTTAAGAAAGGGATGTGGGGTTGAGGATCCCGACGACTCTGACTTTTGGAACAAAATTCCTCCCGAGAGTGGAGAAGCCAGGTGGATGGAACTTGATCATTACACTATGTAGAAAAAGATGACTGTTTCAAAAGGAGAAAAAAACCCAGAAAGCATCGTGATTGTTTTCTAGATCTCTGGGTTCTAAATGTTTCCACAACTACTTTAAGAATGTACTAGTTAGCTAGGACCTAAAAAAGTTAAGAGTCATGCTTCAGTTTTAGAGTTTCTTAAACACGAGGTGATTTTCTTTTTTCAGCACCTATATTATCTTCCTTGGAAATTTCCTGTGGACACTTTCCCTAGACAAGTTCACACACACACACACACACACACACACACATGCATTTCTTCCCTAACAGCCCATGTACCAGTCTACTGGTAAATAAATAACACTTGAAAACTTTTCAAATTGCATTTATGCACATTTTTAATTGAATTCTCCCAATACACTTGGGGGTAAGACAGGTATTTCCCAGAGGAGATGTTTACATGACATATTCGAGGACATTCTAGTGGCCAGGAGTAGACGTGGCTGGAACCCCCGTACCTCGGTGCCCTGACTCAGTGACTGGTCTGTGTCTAGACACTGACACTCTGTAGCTCTGGGGGAGCTGCTTCCCAGAAGTGCCTGAGCCACCCCAGACTCAGAATGGCCCACAGAACAGGCAACCGGTCCCCAGTTTTTCATCAGGAAGAAAAATGTCCGGGCTGGGGGTGCCACTAGACGAATTCCTCTCTCCTGCTCCACCAGAGCACTAGGAGTTCCAGTCCTGCACGATCTTCAGGAATTCTCCTTCCACGGCCGGGCCCTCCAGTCTGGGCAGCATGTCCACTCCACCGCTCTCTTTCCTCTCCCTGGGAAGGACAAAAATCAGGTTTTGTTCTCCTATGTTTGGTTTTCTTTTGCAGTCCTAGAAAAGCACACAAAACCTCCAGAACAGGAATTTACCACCCTGGCCCCTGGATCAAGACCAGCAGGGCAGCTCTCAAGAGCTCAGGCCTGGATTCAAAGTGTCCTCATTCAGCCACCCACTGGGTGTGGCAGGCAACCTCCACGATGGCCTCGATCCCACCTCCTGCTGCTCACGCCCTTGTATGTTCCCTGTCTCCCTGGGCCAGGGTTGTCTGTGTGACAGACGCAGCAAGGCAGAAGTGATGGGTGTCACTTTCAAGATTAAATAACAAAAGAGTGTGGCTCTGTTTTGGGCTGTCAATCGTCTCTCCCAGCCACCATGTCTCTCAGACCCTTGTTTTGGAGGGAGCCAGCTGCAATGTCAGGAGCAACCTTCTGGAGAGTAGCTGAGCCTGCTGCCCACGGCCATGCGGCGGGTTCCACAGCCCCCACCAAACCCCGGCCCGCAGCGTAACTGAGACCTCGTGGGACACCAGGAGCCAGAATCGCAGCTAAACCACTCCCATATTTCTGACCCTCAGAAGTTGTGTCAGACAGTAAGTGTTCGTTGTTTTAAATTACCAAGTATTGAGGTAATTTGTTATGTAGCAATAGATAACTAATACGCTGGGAAAATTATAACCTTCCCCCAGAATCCACCACTGGTTGAGAACATAACACAGTGTCTGGCACTGTGCTAAGTGCCTTATGTGTACATTTTCTTTCCATCTTCACGAAATATCCCCATGGGGGAAGATGCCATCCCAATTTTACAGGTGAGGAAACTGAGGCTCAGATAGGCAAACTTGTTCACAGCCATATAGCTGGTCAGTGGGAATAGCAAACTCTTGTTCAAAACAAGAAGTAAAGATGAAGAAAACAAACAATAATGAAGAAAAGATGAAGATGAAGAAGAAAAGAAAGAAAACATCAGACAGGAGAATTCAGGTCAATGTTTCCATCAGACAAAGGCAGGAGTTGGGGTTGGAGCAGCCACAGCAAGGCACCTGCGCACCGCAGGAACTGAGAGCAGACGGTGGCAGCGTCTACAACAGCAGCATTCTGGGTCCAGCATTCTGCTCTCTAGAAGGACCTTAGTCATTGGGTGATTGTTTTTGCACAGGGGACCTAGCGGAGACTTACGAAATGACCTCTTCTCTCTGCTTTTGGCTTGAGAAGGCCCCACACAAGGTCAGTATGCCGTGGACTCCGATGTCATTCTTGCTCAAGTCCAGATAGCCCAGGTTTTTGTTGCTGCAGAGCGTGGAGGCCATAGTCTCGCAGCAGGCGGAGGTAAACAGGCACCTTCCAGCCAGAAAGGCAGAAGCAGACGGCAGGAAAGTCACCACATCCCATATCTGAGAGCCCAACCAACACGGTGGCTTACAGCCTGGAAATCACACTCGGACGGGAACAAGTGATTTCCCCCCAAATGTGTGCTAAGTACCTGCAGTTCATCAGGTTTATGGTGTGCCTAGGGTGAGTTGCAAGATCAGACTGTGAAGTCCTCACTGTAAGAAATTATGAGTCAAATATGTCATTCAAAAATTGATTATATTGACTTATCTTTGCTCATTTGAAAGATATTTATTTATACTACCTGCGTGCCGGCGCCATATTGTGTATTCTCAACACAACGGGGAGAAATCAGACACCGTCCCTGGCTTCCTGGAACCCACAGTTGACTGGGGTGGGGTGGGGGGGAGGAGGCAGGTAACCTCACAAATATATTCAGATAGCGTGGATTCATTATCCTCATGGGCCAGGTGTTTGGATCCTTCTAGCAATAAGTCACTTTGCCCTCACATACAGCACTCACAGCAGAATGGGAGCCAAAGGTCCACAAATGAACAAGTACGCCGCAGCAGAGAAGGGCTGTATTGCACTGTGTGTGGTGGGGTGAAGGTATGGAAACCGGCAGCCTTGGACCCTGTCCTTGGACAGAGAGTGGAGTCTCCAGGAAGCAGGGCTCTTACGAGCAGTACAAAGCAGACACCCAGAGGGTCATTTACTTTTCCCCTTTGCTTTCTTTTCCACCATCTACCTCTCCTGCCCCATAACCTTGACTAGTCAATAAAGAACAAGGTTTGGGAAAAAAATAGTTCTTGGAAAACATTGTCCTGATGTCTACTGGGATTGCACCCATTCCTCTGAGGAAGAGGCACACAAACACAAACAACCCCCAACTGTTAGCGGTAGTTAAAGTTGGAAACTGCTGCCTAAGTCACAACTTCAAGGATGTGTACTTGACTCTGCCATACGTGGTGAGAATCCTGACCTTATCAGCACATGGACATTTTCTAAGATTACTCACATCTTAGAGCACAAAAGAAGTCTCAGCCAATTAAAAAAATGAAATCATACCATGAATCTTCTCAGACCACAGTGGAATAAAACTAGAAATCAAAACCAAGAGAAATGCTCAAATCTTCACAATGTTATGTAAATTAAACAAACTGCTGAATGATCCTTGGGTCAATGATGAGATTAAGAAGGAAAACATTTTTGCCCCCTTATTATCCTGAAATAAAAGAATAGATAAAGGATACAAATAGATAATTCTTTAGGAAAAAAAAAAAGAAGGAAACCAAAAGATTCCTCAAACTAAATGACAAAGGGGGCACGAGCTTTCAAAATCTATGGGAAAGGGCATTTATTGAAACCTTAAAATCTGTACCCCCATAATATACTGAAATTAAAAAAAAAAAAAGAAAAGCAAAATCTATGGGATACAGTAAAAGCAGTCCTAAGGGGAGAGTTCATACCCTTAAAGGCCTACATCAAAAAGAAAGATCACAAATTAACAACCTAAGGTCATAGCTCAAGAAACTAGAAGAAGAAGAGCAAACCAAATCCAAAGCCAGCAGAAGTGAAGAAATAACAAAGCTCAGAGAAGAGCTAAACAAAATGGAAACAAAAAAACAATACAAAAGATCAATGAAACAAAAAGTTGGTTCTTTGAAAAGATATACAAAATTGATAGACCACTAGCCAGATTAACCAGAGATAGAAGAGAAAGGACTCAAATAAGCTCAATCAGAAGTGAAAAATGAAACATTACAACTGATACCACAGAAATACAAAATATTATCTGTGAATACTATGAATACCTCTATCCACACCAACTAGAAAACAGAGAGAAAATGGAAGCATGCAACCTCCCAAGCCTGAAACAGGGAGAAATAGAAATTCTGAACATCCCAATAATGAGCACTGAGGTTGAAGCAGTAATAATAATAATAAAAACCTCCCAACAACAACAAAAAAAGCCCCAGAACAGATAGATTCACAGCTGGATTCTACCAGACCTAAAACGAAGAACTGGTACCTATCCTGTAGAAATTATCACATAATATTGAAAAGGAAGGAATCCTCCCTAACTCATTCTACAAAGCCAGTATCACCTTGATATCAAAGCCAGGAGAGGGCACAACAAAAAAAGGAAACTACAGACCAGTATTCCTTATGAACACAGATGCAAAAATCCTAAACAGAATACTAGCAAACTGAATTCAACAACACATGAAAAAGATAATTCACCATGATCAACTGGGTTTCATCCCAGGGATGCAAGGATGGTTCAACATATGCAAATCAATAAACGTGATTCACCACATAACCAGAAGCAAAACCAAAGACTAAATGGCCATCTGCTGGGTATCTACCCAAAGGAAATGAAGTCATTTTATCAAAAAAGACACTTGCGCTTGAATGTTTATCACAGCACAATTCACACTTGCAAAGATGTAGAATAGACCTAAGTGTCCATCAATTCATAAGCAGATGGAGAAAAGGTGGTGTATACATACCACAGACTACTACTCAGCCATAAAAAGGAATGAAATAATGTGTTTTGTGGCAACTTGGATGGGACTGGAGACCATTACCCTAAGTGAAGTATCTCAGGGCTGGAAAACCAAACGCCACGTGTTCTCACCAATAGGTGGGAGCTAAATGATGGGCGCACATGGGCACAAGGAGACATGAAGGTCATTGGAAACCAAGAACGGGGAGGCTGGGAGGGGCTCAGGGGCACAAACTTACCTATGGAGCACAGTGAACACTATTCTGGTGATGGGCACACTAAAAGCCCCGACTCAGGTATTAAATTATACAAGGTATCCAGGTGACAGAACATTTGCACCCCCTCAATAATTTGAAATAAAAACAAGATCTTGACCTTGCCTCAATCAGGGGGGGGCCTGGTCTTCAGGTGCTACCTGAGCAGCTGTAATAAATAGAGACTTTACCTCTGTTTGAGTTGCTTAAATCATTTTCTTTTAACAGTAGAAAAAGCAGTTTTAAATTATACATCATTTAAATTGGTTATTCCCTTTAAATTAATTACTGCTCATTATAAATAAGACCTACATGTATGTGAGGAATATTTTTTAAATGAAGAGTATAAACAATACAAGCCCATTTCCCCCTGCCCCCAGGAAAAATGTAGGTGTTTTTCTACAAAAGTAGAGTTCCATAGAATATTAATAAAATCTAGGGAATGTTAGATCAAGAAGTTTGGGATGGGGCTATGGTTTGAATAGTTGTCCCCACCAAAAGTCATAGTGAGACTTAATCCCCAGTGTGGCAGTATTGAGAGGTGAGTGGGTCACAGTCGAGTCATAGGCTGATGGGTACATGGATTAGTGGGTTCTCGTGGGATGGGACTGGGATGGGACTGGATCTCATGGGATGCGCTTTGTAAGAGGAGGAAGAGGCCGGAGCTGGCACCTGGGCCCCCCCTCAAGTGGCGCCCTGCACCTCCCAGGACTCTGCAGAGCCCCAAGCCCCTTGGACTTCTGAGCCTCCATAACTGTGAGGAATAAATTCCTTTTCTTGGCCGGGCGCGGTGGCTCAAGCCTGTAATCCTAGCTCTCTGGGAGGCCGAGGTGGGCGGATCATTTGAACTCAGGAGTTCGAGACCAGCCTGAGCAAGAGCGAGACCCCATCTCTACTATAAACGGAAAGAAATTAATTGGCCAACTAATATATATAGAAAAAAATTAGCCGGGCATGGTGGCACATGCCTGTAGTCCCAGCTACTTGGGAGGCTGAGGCAGCAGGATTGCTTGAGCCCAGGAGTTTGAGGTTGCTGTGAGCTAGGCTGACGCCACGGCACTCACTCTAGCCTGGGCAATAAAGTGAGACTCTGTCTCAAAAAAAAAAAAATTCCTTTTCTTTATAAGTCGTCCAATTCAGGGATTCTGTTATAAGCAACAGACAACAGGCCAAGACAGATGGGGCCCATGGATTTTATACCGAGGCGAGTTATTGCTCATTGGTGGAAGTAGATTTTAAAATAATAGTCTCATATAAGCAAAGGCTTAGAGAGAATATGATATAAACACTTTCTTTCCAGGATGGAAATTTCTTTCACACTTGAAAAAAGTTTTCGCCTCTTCTAAGAGATAAACGGACATTTACGACCCAAGACTAAACTTGTGGAGTGAAAGAATTGTGACTGACAGTGAGTCCTGAAGAGCCCTGGAGGAGTGAATCACCAATAAAACAAACACGAGGCAAAGGCGTTATACACAACCAAAATGTTTGTACCCCCATAATATTCTGAAATAAAAAAGAAAAGAAAACTCAAGTCACAGATAGGAAAACACATTTGCATAATATTTATCTGACAAAGAACTTTTATCCAGAATAAAGAATTATTACAACTCAAAAAAAAAGAAAAAATCTTGTTTTCTGATAAAATTTTGAAGTTTTAAAACATTTTATGCATGCCAAAAAAAGCAAACAAAACTAATCCCAGTAAGGAAAGATGTAATATCAAAATGATTTAAGTGATCTGGATTCAAAATCCAGATTATGCTAATGGAGAACAGAAAATGTAGGTAGAAAATGCAAAAATAAGTTTCACTCTTTGACCACCAGAGAAGAGCAATTTATAAGTCTTTTCCAAATACTTAAGGCAACTAGTCAAAGAATTAAAAACAGGATGAATGGTATCACTGGCTATTATGCATGTTAGCACAAAGACCAAACAGGAGAGGAAAACAGAATTTCATATATATATATATATATATATATATATATATATATATATATATATAAACCCTAAGCATACAAGTCAATTTCATAAGACCAACCATCTTAAGTATCAGTCTAAAGTTGACAAACTCTTCTTTATTTTGTATTAAACTGGAAGAATATTTCCTAAAACAACTGTTAAGTGCAGATTGCTGGGTCCCCCCATTAGAGTTTCTGATTCCCATGGTCTGTTTCTGATTCCCAGAACTGCATTTCAAAAATGCTCCCAAACCGAAGACAACCCTTTGAGAGCCACTGCTCGGGAGTGTCCCGTGTTCCAATCAACCAGAATTTTTTTTTTTTTTTGAGACAGAGTCTCACTCTGTCTGGGCTGGAGTGCCGTGGCATCAGCCTAACTCACAGCAACCTCAAAATCCTGGGCTCAAGCAATCCTCCTGCCTCAGCCTCCCGAGTAGCTGGGACTACAAGCATGCAACACCATGTCTGGCTAATTTTTTCCATATATTTGTATTGGCCAATTAATTTCTTTCTATTTTTAGTAGAGATGGGGTCTCGCTCTTGCTCAGGCTGGTTTCAAACTCCTGACCTTAAGCGATCTGCCCGCCTCGGCCTCCCAGAGTGCTAGGATTACAGGCTTGAGCCACCGCGCCCGGCCTCAACCAGAAATTAGAAAGCATATTCTTATATTCCATCCAGAGAGTTTTCTATACAATTCTCCTGGTCTCCAGGAAGGAAACCAGCGGCCACTCACTCCAGGACCTGTAATTTACAGTCGGGATGCCACAGGGCCCCGCAGAGCAGGAAGATCCTGTCGTCCTCCAGGCTGTTCCAACCCAGGTCCAGACTTCTCAGGGTTTTACTTTTAGGGAGCACAGGGGCCATATCCAGACAGCAATTGGAGGTCAAATCACACTTTCTCAGCCTGCAAAGAAAAACCAACCAAAACATCCTTAGGTTTTACTTCTTCCTTGCCTTTTTTAAAAATATATATAACAGCTTTATCAAGATAGAATTAACACACATACAATTCACCCATTTACAGTGTACAAACCGCAGGTGTTTTAGTCCAATTCTTCCCCTCAACCCACCCCAGCTCTAGCAGCACTAATTTGCTTTCTCTTTCAAGGGATTTTCCTGTTTGGGGCATGTCACAGAAAAGGAATCATAAGGTATGTGGCTTCTTTCATTTAGCATAATATTTTGCAGATTCATCATTTATGTTGTAGCATGAATCAGCTCTTTATTCCTTTTTTTTTAATTTTATTTTTTTCCTCAAATTCTGTGGGTACAAATATTGTTAGGGTTACATATCTTGCCCCTGCCTCCCTCCCCACCCAGCTCTGCCAGAGCTTCAAGCGTGTCCAGTCTCCAAGTGGTGCGCCCTGCACCCACCACAAAAGTGGGTACCCTTCCCCTTTCCCCCCTTCCACCTGTTCACCCCCCATTAACAATTTTTTTTTAGACATTTTGGTTACAGTGTGTTTCTTTGCCTCTCTCTAAAAAGGGATAGAGGTAATCCCTTCCTCCCCATAATGCTCACCACATCCTTAAGATGTGGGTCTCCCCCCCAGATCCCTGTTGAACACTACAATTATTCAAAATAGCCAAGAAGTGACAACAACCCAAGTGTCTGTAAGCCGATGAAGGGGATGAAGTGTGTGGTATATTCAGACAACAGAATATACCAACTCATTCCTTTTTATGATTGAATAATATTCTGTTGTCTGAATATACCACACACTTCATCCCCTTCATCGGCTTACAGACACTTGGGTTGTTGTCACTTCTTGGCTATTTTGAATAAATGCTATGAATATTTGTGTACAAGTTTTCACATGGATATGGGAAATATAGACTATGTAAAGTCTATATTTTACCTTTTGAGGGACTGCCAACACAGTTTCCCAAAGCAGTGGCAACACTTCCTGTTCTTTTTGGGAATCAGTGTCAATGGTTCGGGGCTATTTTGTGCCACTCCATGCATGTCACAAACATCGGCTGAGCTTTATTGTGCTTTGGGCATTGGATTAGGTGATGGGAATTCACACAGGCCCCTACTCTCTGGCAGCTCAGAGTTTAATGTGAGATGAAAAATAAAGAGGCAAATGAGATAGCTGTTGTTTTGGGGATGTTCTGGTAAACTAGCTCTCTGGAGCAAACAAACAAACAAATGCCTTGGTTTGTAGTGATTGCCAATTACCGTGGTGTAAACACTTCCACCATGGCTGATTTCATGCTGTGACATGACACTCCCAAAAGCGGAGTTGGGAAGAGACTCAGCTGGCTCTCATGGGGTCCTGTACACCGTGGGTTGTGACAAATACTTAGCAAGAAAACAACACAGCAATAAGGTGGAAGATGAACTAGTAGAGTGTGGTGAGGTTGGGCCACTTTGAGGAGCATGGTCAGAGAAGACTTTTCTAGAGGTGAAGCTGATTCAGGATCCGGGCGACGGGCGAGACTGGGCGGCAACATGATAGCTGCCAGGTTGCCACCTCCTACCCACCTGGACATCACTTGA
The DNA here is from genome assembly GCA_008750895.1 of Mirza zaza. NCBI lineage: Eukaryota > Metazoa > Chordata > Mammalia > Primates > Cheirogaleidae > Mirza > Mirza zaza. The sequence goes on from VSMD01111062.1 coordinate 15,285, forward strand.
ACGACACTTACTTTGGCATCCACCTGTTACCACAGCACCTTGTGGCTTCCCTCCTGAAACACTTGTTGCATTAAGTTGCCATTACTAATTGTGCCTAAATCCCACGTCTTGAAGCTGGATGCTTTTGTAATTATGATTTGTAGCTCTCTAATGAGTTAGAAATCAATTAAGTAGGTCATGATAAGCATTTCAAAAAATAAAATTAAAAACAAATCAGAGTAGCAACTCAGAGGGTGCCCCTGGCACCTAATTGGTAGATACTGGATGTGCTGGAAGAGGCTGGCGTTTCTCCTTCGCAGCACCGCTGAATTCTTTGTCTTGGGGGCCCGTCTTGTACATTGAAGGGTGCTCAACAATATCCCTGGCCTATTCCCACTAGATGCCTCTACCACTCCTCTCCCCCAAGTCGTGACAACCAAAAATATCTGCTGACATTGCCAAATGTCCCCTGGGGAGCAAAAGCAGTCTTGGTTGAAAGCCACTGCTGTGGACTGTAAGCTCCTTGGGCACAGGAGACCAGTCTGTCTTAGTTCCATAGCACAGTCCACCCTCTGTGTCTGCGGGTTCTGCTTCCACTGATGCAACCAACCACAGATGGAACATATTTGGGCAAAAGCAATAAAAAATAATGCAAGTAAAATGCAGTGTAACAACTACTTGCATAGCGTTTCCATTGTGTCAGGTATTATAAGGAATCCAGACATGATTTAAAGTAGACAGGAGGACGTGCGTAGGTTATATGCAAACATCATGCTATTTTATATGAGGGACTTGAGTATCTGGGAATTTTGGTATCTGTGGGGGTCCTGGGACCACCCCCCCAAGCATTCTGAGGGACGACGGTACTCTCATCACACAGGGGCTCACTCAAATATTCTGGATATAAGGAGAAAAAAGTCAAGGTGTAATTTCCCCTGAAAGGAATTTCAAGGTACTGTGTCAGAAAAACATAATACATAACTGAGCTTTTCCCACTGAGAGAGAGTTATGCACCTGAGATGCAGTAGGCAGAAGCAGGGAAGAGAAAGGCATAATTAGGCAAACAGGGAGCTCAGAAGTGACCTAAGCGGCCGGCCGGGCTGTCTAGAGCAGCAAGCATCTGCCCGCACTCTCAGAGGCTGCCCAGCACCCGTCTCCTTCATGCTGCGGTGGGATCTCGGGTTACAGGGTCTTGTCAGGAGGCAGAATGCTCAGCTCTCACCTTGGATGACGAAGGGAGAGATGCCGTTGTCCCCACCCATGAGGGCTCAGGCGTGTGACCTCCACTCACTCACGGGGGAACACTGAGGTTTTCCCCAAAGACATGACATCATCAAAAGAAAGTGGCACATTCTAAACTCTGAATTCTGAGTGACTGTGACAAATGTGAAGGGACCTTTGGCATTGACCCTTGGTAGCGGCATCCTGCTGTACATGCTCTTGTTGGAGAGGTCCCAGGGACCAAGTGTAAAGGCTGTTCTACCTCTGCCCTTGTGGTTTTCTGAGCCAGCAAACTTCTTTACACCGTAAGGCAGCTTGAGTTTATTTTCCATTAATAAAAGACAAAAGAACCCTGACACTTCAGGGAAATTAAAGGAAACTACTTGAAGAATTCATGATATGTTCGGATAAATACCAAGAGGATGTTATTTAGTATGTTTTCTGGTCCATCCTGTTGAGTGAGCGACGTGATCTACTTCTTAAAGAAGGAAGCCAGGTCCCATTGCCTTATTCTGATCTCAGAGGCATAACGCTCACTCGAACGTCCAGGAGGTGGGGAGCACATTCCATCAGAGGTTTCCAGACTTGTGTTCACACCCTTCCTTAGCATCTCAGTACTTTTCTTTTCTTTACATCATCCTTGCTCCTCGTTAAATATCGCGATGCACTTGCTCCCATGACAGCAATGGCTGCAAACCTAGCTTTGCAAAGACATGATGTCATATAAAAGGAATTAGCCCACAATCTGATGCTGTAACGGAATGACCTCAAGCTAGAAGTTCTTGCAGTGATGAACAGATGTCGGTATTCCCTAAATTGAAATCGCCCTGTGGTCCCTCTGTGAGCTCACTCTGGGGGCACTGGCACGCAGCTGAGGACTCTGACAGTGGATAATCTGCCTCTGAAATGGAAGCGATAACAGCCCTCCTCTTTATTATGCTCCGCCCACACCCCCACATCAGCACAATGCCTAGCATGCAGCAGGCACTTAATAAATGAATGTATGACAGGTTCTCTCAATCCCCCTGTTCTGCTTCAGTGAGTTCCAAGAAGAAAATACCTTGGGACTTACACCAGCCTCCGCAGAGGACACGTCAAGTGTTCTAAGGTGTTCCAAATATGCCTGGCCCCGTCGTCTTTCAAGGCGTTTTCTGCCAAGCTCAGGTGGGTCAGCCTCTCACTGCGCCTGAGACAGGAGACAAGGCTTTTGCGGGTGAGCTCTGTGAGGCCGCAGCTCTCCATCCTGTGGGAGAGAAGCACACAGCTGAGATGCAATTCGATTCTTCCCCATGGCTGGGTTTTCCTGTCTCACACTGAGGGATGATAATTCCTATCTGGGCTCTCCTCCCGAGTGCAAACATCTCCTCCGCTGTCGCCTGAGAGGGCTTCCGAGCTTTGCAGGAGAAGATGGCAGCTCTGATGCGAGGAGGTGGGTGGAGGAATCGTGGGTCAAGGGAAGAGTTAGAGGTGGGGTTAGGAGGGAAGAGAAACAGACTATCCATGACCAAAGAGTAAACAGCAGATACGGAGATGGCCCAGGAAGAGACATCATTTCAGAAGTTAAAAAAAAAGAAAGAAAGATGCAGGAGAAGGCATGCATATTAGAGAAAGTAGGATGAATAGTAAGATTATGAGAAAATGTCTACTAGTAATCAAGGAAATGCAAATTTTTTTTATGTTTTTTTAATTTCAGCATATTATGGGGATACAGATTTTAAGGTTTCAATAAATGCCCTTCCCCCGCTCCCCCCACAAGTCTGAGTTTCCAGCATGACCATCCCCCAGATGGTGC
>VSMD01111063.1:0-11881 GCA_008750895.1 Mirza zaza
AAAAAAAAAAAAAAAAATGGCAGTCAACTTCTTAGTCCAGACTGGGTGTATGGGATCTCAGCTTTAGCTTTGGCTTTGGAATCTGAGTCCAGAGAAGTCATAGGACCAAAGTGAATTAGGCTAAATTTATTTTCAGGATTTGCTAATGGGTCAAATCCCACAGAATGAAAAATACTAACAAACCTCAGCTTCTTTCCTAGACTTTGCTTGGATTGCTAATTCCCAAATAGAGCCAGTAAACCTCTGCCTGGCAGAGCCAATTATTTTTCACAATGTTCTCTTCTTTTTTCCATTCTCCTATGAATGGTGATTCTAAAATCCAGGAATGTGCAAATAAAAAGGAAATTTGTTCAAGTCTCCTGGTAACTGGAGAAGAAACGGCCCTCTCAACTCTTAGCTGAGGACAATAACCAAGAAAGATTTTTTACTTGGGGAGAAGTGACTGCATTCCAAGGCCTGGCGACACAGTGTGTGGCAGACTTTGCCTGAGTGTGTGCATGTGTGTGAATGCAAACACCTTTTGTCATCATCTTGCAGAGAAGAAAGACCTTTCTCCATATCTCCTGTAAAGTCACAATGTAGAGAATTTTTGTTAGGATTCTAAAAGTCCTCATAACGAGAGTTGAACAATATTGTAAGTACATCCTTTAACTTCTGTTGAGAAAAGTAACAATATATGTGAAAGCAGAAAAATTATTTTCATAATCCCAGCAGTATTACACAGCTTGTTTTCCATCTTGAGAAATGAAGACTCTTAGACACTTTTGCCTGCTCTAGCTCCTTTCACTAAAACAGAATGCCATACTTAGAGTCAGACAGTAACAGAAGCTATAAACCTTCTTTTTAAAAAATCAAATAGATCCCTAGTTTATCCTGCATGATTTAAGCCAGAAAGAGGGGAAAGGGTAAGAGAAGTGGAATGTGCGACAGTTCCTAAGTACGGAGAGAGACTGACCTTGCCCAAGCAAGAGCAATGGCTCAGGAATCAAGTTAACGGTGGCAAAAAGAGTTACCCAGAGAGCATGGGCTAAAAAGAAAAAAACAAAACAAAACTGAAGCCACCACGTGGTCCAAGCTCTCACAGCAAGCCAGCCGGGACTACCTCTCCCGGCCTCCCCACCGACCCTCTGCTCACACATACGCTTCACAGTTCCCACACTCCCTCAAGGCCACCAACTATGTTTCTTTTAGTCTTGGGACAGGTGGGTGCCGGGGACAGGCGAGAGAACACAGGGTAACTCTCCTCGGATTAATGGGTTCTGTGCCTTCCCCAGCAATGCCTTTTTCTGGCTGATAGAGCCTGGGAGGGGACTGGGAGGCACAAAGATAGAACTGCCCAAAGGAACACGGAGATCCACGATGGCTGCCTGGAAAACACTTTATCCAGTAGCCACTTCCAACCAGGCCAGCAGCGTACACTCTGCTAAAATAGGGGGAATAATTTTTTAAAACATAACTAATATATTCCTTTATTATTTAGCCTTCTGAAAACACTGGGAGAAAAGCGAGAAAAAGGTAATGCAAACTTTCCATTTTACAGATTAAAAAAACCAATCCACTTAGTTGGGAATTTGCCTAATATTATTCCCCTAGTAAGCAGCAGAGCCAAGACTCAGGCTGGTGACAGCTCCAAGGTTGATGTCCTTTCTTTGGACTTGTTGGGCTAAGAAAAGGTGGGTAGGATCTTGGGGATTAGGGATGAGGGGGTGTGTGACAAAGCCTTTGGCCACAGGCCTGTCCTAAAGGCCTAGAAGACATCTCAGCATCCTTCCCAGTGCTTAGATTCTGATATTCTAAGTAATGTTTCTTTTCTGGGCAATAGGAAATTATATTATATCCATGTTGCATTTCATTAAACAATGTAAAACTTTATTTGGGATGATGAAATTTATTGAATACTTTTGAGATGAAGAGATTTCATCCTTAAGGCCTCTGTGTTTCTCATTTCGAGAAAGAATGTGCTGTCTCTTTCATTGTGCCCTCTGTCTTGGGCCATTTAAATTCATTTTAAAGAGAAACTTTAAAACAGAGAAACATCCAGACACACACATTCCACGGTAGTCTCGAAATTCCCCCACTACAGAATATTCTGACATCGGAAACCAGTGAGGTCCTGGACACTGTGTGTTGTGCAGGTGGAGTGGGCAGCCGTCTCTCACGTGGGGAAATTGGGTGCGGTTTATACAACCTTCCCCTCTAGAGCTACCAGGTCTTATTTTATTTGCCCGTTTAAGAAACATCGAACTAGGTGTATGCCATGCACCGAGCTGCGTGGTGGGTGTTAAGGACACATTGGTCTCTGCTCTCAAAGAGCTCACAGACCCGTGGAGGAGACCACGATATAATCAGGCACTGACGTTGGAAGGCAGCAAGTGGTTCAGAGCACACACGTTGGAACCAACAGACGTGTGCGTGGATCCCTACTCCAGGGTCCCTGGGGTTTGGGCAAGAGCTTGACCTTGCTAAGTCCATTTTCTCCTTTGGAGAAGCAGGTAATACTGGGACCTACCATGTAGGTTTCTCATGAGGATTAAACAAGCAAGTACGTGTAAAAAGCTAGGCATCTGCTAGAACACGGCAATAATAAATGCCAGTAGGGTGTTGAGTGCTATCTCGACACGGAGGAAGGCATTGGGCCCACCCCTGACAGAGAAGGATGACTCTGGTTTCCCAGAGAAAATAGGGTGCCAGGGCGAGGAGAGGCAGCATAGCGGGCAGTGGTGCCCAACCAGGGGGTGAGTTTCTGCCCCTCAGGGGACATGTAGCAACGTCTGGAGACATCTTGATTGTCATGACCAGGGTGGCAGGGTGGGTGCTACTGGCATGTAGCAGGTGGAGGCCAGGGATGCTGTCGACATCTCACGACACACAGGACAGCCTCCTACAACACAGAATTGTCCAGCCCAGGAGGTCAATAGCGTCCAGGTTGCAAAACCCTGGTTTAGAGCATGAATTCTGTTTCAATCCTGGCTCTGATTCTTACCAGCTGCGTGACTTAGTCAGTAAACTTTTCCATGCCTCACTTAGATCATTTGCAAGTGAAGAAATTAAGAAAACTTATTCAATGAGTTCAATGTCGATAAATATGTAGGACACAGTGTTATATGACACTTAAATTCAAATGTCTAAATAAGTCCTAAAGGATATTTTCCTCCCCAGTCAGGAGTAATGAATGGCCTACTAAAACTTACTCTTTTCACGCTCTAGATAGCTTCTAGGAAGATCATTCTTGCTTCCATGGAGTTCTAGTAGTTTTTTCCCTTGAACTGCACAACTCCCGCCAAATCTCAGCCTGGTTTACTTTGGCCCAGTGAGTCCAGTGTGACTTAGGACTTGCACAGAAGACATGCAACAGGGAAGGGCGGCCACTCTGAGGGGCTGCTGGAGTCAGGGCAAGACAGGGCAGAGAAGAGGCAGCGCTAGGAAGGATTCTGCACCCTCATTCTCTTCTGCAACTTCTGCTTCTGCTGTTTTACGTTTTCTCTCCATTATCCTATCTATTCAGGACTTACATCTTCAACACCCCCAGAACAATTCCCTGCTAGTTTCTCAATAGCTATTATGATAGAGCTTTATTGCTTCTTACTACGTAAGGGCATTTTAGAGTAATGGGCTGTGTTTGACTGGTTGAAAGATAGATGAGAAGTCTGATCTTTCCCAGGAACCTACACCTCTTCTCTAACAGAAAGGGTATTCAGAATTCCTAAATCTTACTATTGCTTCTTCAAAATTTCCAGTGCAGATCTGGGGTTTCTGTACCGTTTTTCTCTCAACTAAACCCACTGGGTCATCTGTGTGTCCACACAAACACTTGCACAGGAGCCATTTACTGAAAGGAAAAACTGAAATCGCCAACCTCTATGACAAATGAGAATGGAGAATGTTCTAACCAGAAGTGATTTTTTCTCTGAAAATTTCTCTTCACTCTCTTTTTCCACATTCCTTGTGACAACCAAAGGCTATTTTTCAGGCTGTTTGCTTTCAAAATTTCCATTTGCACTCCTCTCAAAACCTTTGAACTTAGCCAAGAATCCTGTGAGGACCTTGAAACTTGAATGTCACTCAGGGGCACCGTCACCTCTCTCCCCCAAGAGACTCACGGTTTAGGGGCTGCTTCTGGATCATTCCACCACTCTGGCCCCCATGCATTTTGGTCCTTAGGCCAGAGAAACCCCAAAGCACCAACACTATCCTGAGGGGCCAGCTACATCCAGAAAGTATATACAGAATATTCTAAATGGGATAAAGGGAAAGGTCAGGTCCACAATACATTATTTGAGTCACAACACATTGAGTTCTTTATTTATTTTCTTTGAGCGGCCAATCCAAGAAGCAGCATAAAAGTCACCAACAAAAATACCATGTCTCTTGCTCACAGCATCTTCCAAAAAGTTCAGGTCAGCGAACCCACTCTTTGTTAAAATGCAATGACAAGGGATAGGTTGCTTTTTTCTATTTACTATTCTTGTGAAATAAGGTGTGGAATTGGAATTGATTATCGGAGCAGATTTATATACTTTTGCGGTATATCTTTATTCTGAGCTGATTTTATGAATAAATTAAAAATATCTCCTTATGAAATGGGCTTCCTGTGCAAATGTATTCCCTGATCCTATGAAATAGGGTTGCTTTGCCAGTATCAGAAGAACAAAAATATTTATTTCCTTGTCAAAATTCAACCCGAGACAAAAATTCTGTTTTTCTTTTTTTACCTAAGAGCTCTTAGAAAACAGTCTTGAGTTAAACTTGTTTTTTCTTTGTGTTGCTGCTTTTTCTTTTCTGTACCTTCCCCGCCTCATCTCTTCCTTATTTACAAAGACCTTTAAAAAAAAACCCACACATTTCTCTTGCTTCTATGTTTCCTATTTGGGAAGGATTTCGTCTCTGAGGTTAGCTAATTTATTTGATTTCATAAGGTCACTGGTGTTGAGGTTTAGTGAAATTAAAGGGTTAGTATCAAATTTTGAAATCTACTGTGACCCATAATGAAGAAAAGAAGATTGACAATTATATAAAAAAGGAAAGGTGTCAGGAAAAGATTTGTTAGTGGCCCAAAGCCCTAGAGCAGGGGCCATGGGCCAAATCTGGCAGGTATACAGTCACTGGGCTGAGAATACTTGTACATTTTTAAAGGGCTGTGGAGAAAAAAAAGAAGAAGAAGAAGAATATGCAACAGAGACTGTATGTGGTGTGGTCTGCAAAGCTTAAATTATTTACTATTTGGCTCTGTATAGACAACATTTCTGACCACTGCTTTGTAGTATCTTTCTTTCGTGGCTGGATATATCATTAATCTATTCATCTTCACATTATTAAATTGTGGTTACATTTTCTATTTACCCTATTGTTTTGGCCTTAAAGCCTTTTTACCATTATTCCTTGGATTTATTTTATTTTTCTTACAGTAACTAATTTTCCGATGTCATTCCTGCATTTGTATCTGCTGAGTTCCTACAACATGCCAAGCACTGGGATGTTACTCAGGGTAAACTAAACTATGGTTACCAACGGAGTCCCCCAGTTCAATGACTTAAATACATTTCAAACAAATAATAGACTCATTTAAGGTTGTTTTTCAAAGTCTCTCTTGTAGCAAAAGGGTTCTAGTTATTTTATAACTCAAAAGCTTTCTATGGTTCCGTTTTGCCTCCAGGACAAAGTACAAATTAGTGAGCCTGGCTGGATATTGGAGTTTTCCACAATTGTCTTTTTAATCTCTTCCTCTGCTACTTCTCCATGTGGACTCGATACAGTGTCAACTGGCCTACCCATTACTATCTACGCCTAAGTTATTTCCTAAATTCATTCTGTTAAACATGTCAGTCTCTCATCCTGGGAACACTCCAGATATTTCCACTAAAAATAAAATGAGTTGGTAGAAAAGCCGTTGTGAACACATGGCTGCCAGACAAAGCAAACCTTTCCTATGTAAGCCTTATTCAATCTGGTGACAGTTTCATCCTCAAATATTAAAGAACAATGAAACGAGATCACTTCACAAGACTAATGAGTCAAGCCCTTGACACATGAATGAAGTACAGTCCTTGTCCTAAAAAGTCAGCAAAGTTTAGAACCAAACAAGATAACTTAACTCTGGATTGTTCGACATCCCTGTCCTCACATTCACTCATTCACTCGTTCACTCTTCCATTCGTTCCGTAAGCCTTCTTGAGTAGCGGTTGGGCATGCGTGATTCATCAGGCCCAGTCTCGGCTACCTGGCACATTAGCCAACAATTACAGTATGAGTGCAATGATTGAAGTCTGCAAGGCATTCTGGGAGCACGGATGAATGGCAAGCAACCGGGCAGAATTGAGAAAGGAGGGGCTTCCTAGAGGAAGGTACATCTGAGTCTGGTCTTTATAAATTCGAAGCTGATAGCCAGAGAAAGAGTTGATAACAATGTGTCCATATTAGACTTCTCACCTATGTTATTTCATCTATGGTTGTGAATATTGTTGCTTTCTGGAAGCACTGAGTTGGCCTAAGAATGAGGGAAATGTTTCAGAAGGAGTTGAGGTTATACTTCCTGATTTTCTTTTCACTAGACAGCATGGCTTAACAGCAGAGGATAGCATATCTTGCTCTTTTGGATTTTTAGTCTTTTGCCGTAAGTGGTAAGTCCAAGTAAAATATGCAGCAACAGGACTATGAGATTTCTAAACTCATCTCCAGGCTATTGCTAAAGTGAGAACTAATCATTTCAAGAAAGAAGAAAAAAATTCTTATAAATAGACTTAATGGAAATGCCAAAGCAGATGGCTTGAAAATGCAGTCTAATGAATCGCTTTAAAATGTTTCTGTGTGCAATGCTAATAAGCATCATAAAATATACTGTAGATAGGCTATAGTTAAAAGTATATACTTTGTACCATTTGATCCAGCAATCCCATTACTGGGCATCTACCCAAAAGAACAAAAGTCACTCTACACAAAAGACACCTGCACTCAAATGTGTATAGAAGCACAATTCACAATTGCAAAGATGTGGAAACAACCCAAGTGCCCATCAATACATGAGTGGATTAACAAAATGTGGTATATATATACCATGGAGTACTATTCAGCTATAAGAAACAACGGTGATAAAGCACCTCTGTATTTTCCTGGCTAGAGCTGGAACCCATTCTACTAAGTGAAGTATCCCAAGAATGGAAAAATAAGCACCACATGTACTCCCCAGCAAATTGGTATTAACTGATCAACACCTAAGTGGACATATAGGAGTAACATTTATCGGGTGTTGGGCAGGTGGGAGGGGGGAGGAGGGGATGGGTATATACAAACACAATGAGTAAGATGTGCAACGTTTGGGGGATGGACACACTTGAAGCTCTTACTCGAGGGGGGAGGTGGGCATAGGCAATATATGTAACCTTAACATTTGTACCCCCATAATATGCTGAAAAAATAAATAAATAAAAAGTGTATATTTTAGAGCTGCAGTCCCCAACCCCATGGGCTGTGGACCAGTAACAGTCTGTGGCCTGTTAGGAACCGGGCCACACATGGGAGGTGAGTGTGGGACCCAGTGAGTGAAGCTTCATCTGTATTTACAGCCGCTCCCCCCCATCACTCATATCACTGCCTGGGCCCCTCCCCCATCCGTGGAAAACTTGTTATCTTCCATGAAAGATGTCCCTGGTGCCCAAAAGGTTGGGGACCACTGCTTTAATGCAACACTTACTAGGTTCAAATCTCAGCTCTGATACCTCTGAGCTGTGTAAACTAGGCAAGCTGTTTAATATGTGTGGGCCAATTTCTTCATACATAAAATGGGGAATAAAGACAGTACCCATCTCATTAGGGCCATCGTGAGAACTAAGGAAATTAATAGGAGGAAAACTGCTTAAGCAAGTGTTGGAAACAGACTTTCTGTCCATTTTAAATCAGTGAGTAGCTGCCTCCCGCAGAATTCTGCCACGCCCCACAGCAAGTCATGTTTTCCAGGTCCTGGAATACTATCAGCGTGGAAGAATAGGAATGGAATGCAGTCAGTAGACCTCATCCAGGTCACTTCGGGGATTCTGCATGGGCCCTTGGTGAGTTTATACTGCAGTTGCACTTTTTTTTAGAACATTTTCACAACCCATTTAAGAGCTAAAGCAGTAGAGAAAGTACAGCATCTATCTATTTTCCCCACCTCTTGTTCAATTCAAAAACCCACAGTCATCTTTGCCAGTTTCATTTACTCCTTGTCAGATAATACCCATGGGGTTTCCTGTATTTTACTGAGCCAGTGATCGCCTAGATAACTCACAGTGGGAGCTATCTTACCTGCCTGATTTTGTGTGTGTGTGTGAGCATTACTTAAGCCCCTAATTTCATTTCTACCTTCCTCCAGGCATAGATTCCTTTCCTCTCTAATGTTAGAGCATTGAGATAATCAATCTAATGTGCAGCACTTTGCAATTTCTCTGGAAAATTGTTAACAAATGAATAGGAGATATGAGAATCCTGAAACAAGGTAGGCCCTGCTTATTTGGGGTTTTGGCCCCACTTTTATACAGAGGAAGATAATTCATCATTTGCATGTAAGCAGTGCTCCAAATAGGCTCACATAGTCCCTATCTAGAGTGTCAGGGCTATTATGTAGCATCAGTTATAAAAATAGAAATCTCTATGGCCAGCTCTGGGGTATGAAACCCATTACTGGATATTCTGCCCAACGATGCTAAGAGCTCACAGAGGAAATTAAATGCCATGAAATGGCATGCCCTTAATCAAGGGAATTGAGAAAATTGTTTTTCACAGAGTGCACAGCAGGATGAAAGACACCACATGGGGAGAGAGAAGAGCACATAAAAAGCATAGTATGAGCTCAAAGTTCTGGTGGGACTTTATAAGAGTGATGGTTAATTTTATGTGTCAACTTGACTGGGCTAAGGGATGCCCAAATAGCTAGGTGTGTCTGCAAGGGTGCTTCTCGAGGAGATTAACATTTGAACCAGTAGACTGAGTAAAGAAGATTCGCCCTCACCAGTGTGGGCAGGCATCATCCAATCCACTGAGGGCCCAATAGAACATAAGGCAGAGAAAGGGTGATTTTTACCTCTCTTTCTTCTTGAGCTGGGACATCCATCTCCTCCTTCCCTTGGCCACTGGAGTGGCCTAATTGATACAATAGTGGACAGGAGTTTGCAGTAATGATCTGAGAGAGAGAGAGGGAGAGAGAGAGAGAGAGAAAGAGAGAGACTGAGATTTTATTTTGCCTGCCCATGTACTACAGGAAGAGTTACACACTCAAATTAAGGCAGTTCACAAGAGGATATTCGTTGCTTCAGAGTTGGGCACAGTTTGTCCTGTTTTCCTTCCCCTGCCTTCCTGTGAGTTCACATCATTGTTGAACACCGTCCTGGGTGTGTAGTTCAGGACACAAGAGATATGTTCACAGGGCATAGTTGGTGGGGAAGGTGGTGCCACGACATTGCCTGGTGACAAAGCCACCAGGGGTGGAGGAGTGTAAAGTGATGCTTGTGTTTGTGCTGTCTTTGCTGTATGTGTGCCTTACACAGTGGACTGGAGGGGAATCATGGAGATATACTCCCTGAATAACAAGGAAGACCACAGAAAGCTATATAGCAGATAGTCAGAAACCCAAGGATATAAATATTAATACTGTAAATACCAGAATGCTTCTATACATATACAGACAGTCCCCAAATTACTACCTTTTGATTTTAGAATGGTGCAAGTGAAACACATTCAGTATAAACCATACTTTGAGGCCAGTCTCGGTGCCTCATACCTGTAATCCTAGCATTCTGGGAGGCCAAGGCGGGCAGATCATTTGAGCTCAGGAGTTCAAGACCAGCCTGAGCAAGAGTGAGACCCTGTCTCTACTAAAAATAGAGAGAAAGTAGCTGGATAACTAAATATATATATATATAAAAATTAGCTGGGCATGGTGGCACATGCCTGTAGTCTCAGCTACTTGGGAGGCTGAGGCAGAAGGATTGCTTGAGCCTAGGAGTTTGAGGTTGCTGTGAGCTAGGCTGATGCCACGGCACTCTAGCCCAGGCAACAGAGCAAGAATCTGTCTCAATAAAAAACAAAAACAAACAAACAAAAAAACCATACTTTGAGTACCCATACAACCATTCTGTTTTTCACTTTCGGTACAGTATTCAATAAATTACATGAGATATTCAACACTGTATTATAAAATAGTATTTATGTTAGATTACTTTTCCCAACTGTGGCTAACATAAGTGTTCTGAGCACATTTAAAGTAGGCTCAGCTAAGCTATGATGTTTGGTAGGTTAGGGGTATTAAATGCATTTGATACCTCAAATGATATTCTCAACTTATGATGGTTTATAGGGACATAACCCCATTGTAAGCCACGGAGCATCGGTATAGTTTTATATCTTGCTTTTCTCTCTTAATATTTTGTCATAAGAATTTCTACTTATTAAATATTTTTTGAAAATGTGCTTTATCATGGCTGAATAGTAGCCATTACATGAAGATACCAAATGTTCTTAATCATTTCTTTTTGTGAGACACTTAGATTGTTTCCCACTGGGGAGTATTAGTATTAAAACTATGATGAATATTGTCATACCAAAATCTTCATTCCCATTTCTGACAGGAGAAATTCTTTAAAATATAATGACTAAATTAAGATTTATATTCTTTACCCGAATTAATTATAACAACAAGCACTATTGGAAAAATTAGATACTGACTCTAAATAAGCCTAAAATTTACCTGGCAGAAGCATAATTGTTAGAAATAGAGTAGGCAACAAAGTTTACAATGCCTAGGGTAGCAGTTAATATTATTTGCAGAGGGAAAGAAGAGTGCAGGCCATCCTGGTGAGTCAATTAATTGTAAATAGATTAAGAGAGCTTCCAGTGCTTTTAGGTTTATAACCTTAGGAAGACATCTAGGCTTTCTAAACCTCAGTTTGAAAACTGGAGACATTTACCACGTTTGTGCACTGGAGTAGTCAATATTGTAACGTTGAATGTTCTCCCTAAATTGGTCTATAGATCTGATGTCATCCCAATCACAATTTAGGCCAGTGTATAGCAATGGACAAGCTGATTTTAAAATTTACATGAAAAGGCAAAGGAACTAGCACAGCCAAAACAATCTTGAGAAAGAAAGACAATGTAGGAGGCCTCAAGACTTACTGCAAAGCTCTGGTATTCAAGTCAGTGTAGTACAGACGTAAAGACAGATAGTAGATCAAGGGGTTAGAATTGAGTCCAGAAATAGATCCATACTTATAAGGTAAATTGTTTATGACAAAGGAACCAAAACAATTTAAAAGCAAAGAAAATGCTTTTCAGCAAACGGTGCTGGAGTAACTGGTTATCCTTAGTTCCTAGGGAGCTAAGGTCATATCCATCTGAAGATCAAGTCTGTCCACTGAATGCCTCTTTCGTGTCCCCCGTCTTACTGAAGTGAATGAAGTCTGGTCCTGCCAATTGCTAGTTGAGTGATCTTCAATGAGTTACTTTATCTCTCCGAGGTTCTCTTTCTTTCTTTCTCTTTCTTTCTTTCTTTCTTTCTTTCTTTCTTTCTTTCTTTCTTTCTTTCTTTCTTTCTTTCTTTCTTTTTTTAGACAGTCTCACTCTGTTGCCCAGGCTACAGTGCCATGGTGTCAGCCTAGCTCACAGCAACCTCAAACTCCTGGGCTCAAGCGATCCTACTGCCTCAGCCTCCCAAGTAGCTGGGACTACAGGCATGCGCCACCATGCCCAGCTAATTTTTTCTATACATATTTTAATTGGCCAATCAACTTCTTTCTATTTCTAGTAGAGACAGGTTCTCGCTCTTGCTCAGGCTGGTTTCGAACTCCTGACCTTGAGCCATGGCCTCCCAGAGTGCTAGGATTACAAGCGTGAGCCACCATGCCCGGCCCAAGGT
>VSMD01111064.1:0-18183 GCA_008750895.1 Mirza zaza
GTGCGTTCGGGCTCCTCCTGGCGTCCCGCGGTGGGGACGTCCACAAGGCAGGCCGGAGCGTGGCGGCTGCGGAGGAGGTGCAGGCCGCAGACCTGAAACGGGAGCGGAGATGCATCGCGCGAGGGACACGGGACCAGGCGTTCGACGCTGGCTGGGCGATCGGCCCCCACCCGGGAGGCTCCTGGGTTCTTGTGTCTGCCGCCCGCTCACCGCTGTGTGAGTTCCGGGCATTCTCGTCTCCTCTCTGGCCTTCCTTCCCCACCCGTGAAGTGCTGGGGTCGGACAGGGTCCGAGACCGCCCACTGCCCCACGGGGCCCCAGGAGTTCCCGGAAGTCCTCCACGGCGGGGGCTGGGGCGGCCCTGTGTGGCCGTGGCTTGGGATGCCACTGCCAGGCCGGACGCGGCAGTTGCGCTTCGGTTCGTTTTGTGACTTGACCTTGTGAGTAGGCTCTGAGTTGAAGGGGGGTCTCCACGACTCAAGGGTCTGGCGGGGGGTGACCTCTCCATCTGGCAGAACCGAGAGCCACACCCAGCCGGGAGTGTCCCTGACGCTGGAAGGAGTGACGTCCCCGTGAGCTGGAGGGAATTAACAACCGCAGACCTTGGAGCGCTGTTTGCTGCAGGCTCTAGATCTAAGACGACCTCATGACCATCGCACCCAGGGGTCCAAGTGCGCTTGTCGGAAGGGTTAGTGGCACCAACCCAAGTACTCCGGGGATGACAAATGAGATTCATCAATTGACGGTCAAGTTGCCTGAGGCTGCACCAAGAGAGACTCTGAGGCTGGGTCTCCGTGAGGCTAACGTGCTGTGATCAATTAGTAATGTCTGCTGTGGGCAGCAGATACGCGGTAGTGGTGCGTGCGCCATGTATCTGCTTTTGTAGCTCTGATCTAATCTTTGCTTTTAACAGGGACATGAACTCTCATCCTCTTCACGGCCCGCGGCTGCTCCGTTGTGTGTGTGATCTCTTCCTTCTCCCCTGTTTGTTGCTGAGAACGTCAGAGGCCTATCCCGGCCCACTTCCCAGTGGACCAGCCACTTCAGGAAACGAATGGGCTGCTCTCTGGAGGAAGCGAGATCACTCGACGAGTTCCCACGTCTCCAGAATTAGATGGTTCCTCGTGCGGACCAGAGGCAGCCGGTGGGTTCAGGGCCAGGGGAGCACAGAGCCGCTTTGCTGGGGCCCCCGGTGTGGGCCTGGCTCTGAAGACACCCAAGGCCACGTTCAGGCGGCTCCTGGCCCCTGACTCCTCCCGCCGGCTGCATCCACGGGGGCTGCCAGCACCAACAGTGGGGTGCGGGCGGGGGTAAGGAAAGGGCACTCCGCCACTTCTCAGCAAACCAGAAACCCGCCACTCCATTTAACGTTTTAGAAAAGTCACCTTCATTACACAAACACATCGTGTTTGTGGCGGAAGCGTTGAAAAATGTGGATAAGCAAAAAAGAAGAAAATAAAAGATACCCACCATCCCAATACCTAGAGAAAGGCCCTATTTCAGGAAGCTGGTGTAGACTTCAGCCGCTTGGGCACCTGTTGCTCGGAATAGACAGTGGCTATGGCCCTGGGGTAGGAGGGGGCCTGCTTTGCCCCTGCGGGTGTCCGTCTAGGGTTCCTGGGGTGTGGCCAGGGCGGGTGGGTGAGTCTGCATTTTGTTAACGACTTGAACTTGCACTTTATGGATGATTATCAGTGGTGTCTGCCTCCACTCCTCCAAGGGCATAATTAGACGCCGGCTGGATGCCGCCTTGGGCCTAGGAATCCTGTTGGTGGTTGGAGTTAGGAGAACTCCTGCTTCCTACTTAACATTCCTGTTCGCATTTGAAGGTTTGCTGCTCGTGGAGGGTGAGTTGGCCCACATACACCCCTTTGTCTTTTTTTAAATTCCACCTTCCCCTTACCCCCACGGTAGGGACTCGGGGGTTTCCTGGGAGAAAAGAGTCTGAGGTGCTGGCCTTCCCTTTGGGACTCAAGGGGAAAGGTAACCTCAACTTCTGGGCGAGGCCGGCCTCAGTCAAGAGCGGGTAGCCGGCAAGGACCACGGGGTTGTGGAGCAGACACGTACCATAAGGAGAGAGACAGAGTGTGGACGGCGGCCAGGGCTCAGGTGGCCGGAGGTGAGAGTTCTTTCTGAGCATGGTTCGAGGCTGGTTCTAGAACCTTCCTGAGCCAGCCATTATAGCATAGAGCCGGCTCAGCTGCAGGGGCCAGTCTGGGGTTTGACCGAACCTCCCTGTTGGCCACCAAAGACACACAGGACTTACTTGACAAGTAGTCAAACTTAGTGCGTAAGAGCACAGATTCTAGAACCAGACTGCTTGGGTTTGGATCCCATGCCTACCACTTATTAGCCGGGTGACTTGGGGCAAGTGACAACCGTTCCGTGCCTCAGTTTTCTCATCTGTGAAGTGGGGGGGGGAGGCACAGCACCCATCTTAGAGGGCCACGAGGATTAAACTAATTAGCATATGTGAAATTATACGTAACCGACGGTTGTAGTTGTTTGCTGGTGCACTCGTGCATCCGTGGGTGGCCTTGGAAATGTGGCATTTAGAAACGGGGACCCGGGGAACGGCTGGAAATTCTTGTTAATTTGGAAGGTGGGGCCTTGAGCAATTACGTTTCGCAGAAGTGGTTCTCGAACCTGAGGATGCAGCAGAATCGCCCAGAAGGCTTGTTAAACCACACGTTCCTGGGCCCCAGCCCAGCAGGGCGGCAGCGGGGCTGAGAATCTGCGGTCGCACATGCTGGGGTCCACAGACCACGCTGGGAGCAGCGCCGGGGTTGAATGTCATCATCAGGCTGCTGCTGCCTTTGTTCTCCGAGCCCCGAGACCTGTCGCGTGCCGGTTACGCTTCCCTTCGTACTAAAGTGGCATCTTCCCTGGCAGTTTGTGACGGGACTGCACACGTGACAAGGGCGGGCGCCGGGACCAACTCACCAGGGTCTACTGGCATCTGCCACTTAGTAGGTTTCCAGTAAAAGCGGGTGGAAGGAAGGCAAGAAACGCGCTTTTTGCACTCAACAATGTTCTTGTGTACATTTTTCGTGTGAATAAATATTCTGGCACAACGCTGCTTGGGCGGTTGCATAGTTCTCCCTTGTTTGGATGTCGGCGAGGGAACGGCTAGAGCTTGCTGGAACAAAAAGGAGGAATCTAGTCCGAGGAGGCAGAATGCCCCGGTGACCGGAACCAGGGTGGAAGGAAGCTGGGACTCCCGGGAGCATCTTTCCCTTTGTCCCCCACCCGCACCTGCCTGGGACTGCTCTGTTCCCTTCCCCTGGCTTTGGGGACTTGTCTGTCCCCATGACATCCAAGATGGCTGCCTCTACCTCTCAGGTCCCCGGAGATGACACTTGCCCTGGGGCCAGTCTGTCTGTCTGTCCTCACTCCCTCTCCTGGTAACCCCAGCAGGGACTCTGATTGGCTCTTCCTGGGGTCAGGTGCTGGTCCCTCACCCAATCAGGGAGAAGGACCGCATTCAGCTGTGGCTGCCAGGTGCCCCGGGGTGGTGGCGGTTTTGGGGCGCAGGGTGGGTGAGGCATCCCCAAAACGCTCCATTCCAAATTACCTTCCGTTCGCCTCCCCCTCTCCCTCCACTTAAACCTGATTTCGGTTTCAATCTGGCGGCCAGGATTTGGGTTCCGTGGCCTCTCTGGGCTCAGAGCAGGGACGGGAGTGACTTGACCCCACCCGTGGTCCATGAGCGGTAGCGGCACGTGGCAGCGCCGCAGGTTTGCCTCTGAGCCTCTAATCCGGGCGGCGAGATGTCCAGGGAGGAGGCAGCAGGCTTCGCCCGGCGAGGCCCCGCGCAGCACCGGCAAGTCTGCTCAGGATCCGAGATGCAGCTGAAAAAATAAATATAATTAAAAAGATAGCTCAGGCCAGCGTTCCCGGAGCCTGCCTCACATGGGCGCATAATGAATGCTGAACTCGGCGCAGCGGTGCCAAAAAGCAGAATAAATTCTTGAAGTGGGCCGGTTTCCTGCCTGCAATACATTTGCTTGTTCCAAACAAATATATTTGTCAATACAACACAATTAGGAAGACGGAGCCAATCAGACCGTCACTCACCCAGGGAGGCGGGACGTGGCTCCCACACGCCCTGGAGCCAAGCAAGGCCTGTGTGTCAGGGCCCAGGCAGTTACCGTTTGCCTCTGGGACAAGCGTCCTCATGTCCTCTAGTTCCCGAGAGAGTCCAGCCTCTTTCTGTTCTGCTCAGTGTTACTCATACCCCTTGAAGCACTCACCCCCGACCCCAAATCTTTCATGTTAATTTGCTGCTGCTTTTTCATCATCTTTTTTTTTTTTTTTCCAACAGCTAGAAACTACTGCTGACATACACAGTTTTCAGAACGAGAGCGAGAGCCTGCCAAACGGGGCTGATAACTCGTTTTGATGATAACGGCTACCGTTTATTGGGGGTGGATGCCAGGCATTTCACAGTCATGCTTTCTCCTGATCCACACAGCAGTCTGGGGGCTATGCATGACTAGTTGCATTTCACAGATGAGGAAACTGAGGCCCAGAAAGGTCAAATGGCTTGCACGAGGCCAGTTAGTGAGTGGCTGAGCTGGGATTCAAACCCTGGTCTTTCTAACACTTGGGTTTGCGTTGGGACTATTGGTGTTAACTCAGCCTGGCTTTAAACAATAAGGGGATTAAATGGCCTTTGTGAGTTGATAACTGAGAGTAGGCTTCAGGCAAGGCTTGATCCAGCCTTTTTTTTTTTTTTTTTTTTTTCCACTATCCTTTGTAGGCCAGGATTAATCCAGCCACTAGAACGATGTCTTCAAGGACCTGGCTTCTCTCTGCTGTGCCTGCTTTCATCCGTAAGCTCCACATCGTTGGGTTCTGTAGACCGCAGCTCTGAGCTCTCCCTTCATGAAAGAAAATGACTACAGCAGCCACCTCTTTTAAATTCCCAAGCCACATCAGCCTTAGGAAACACCCACAGAAGAGAGAGGAAATTCTACCCTCGAACTCTTGGTGTCCCATTTGTTTGGGTTGCGTTAGGTGACGTTGGGCGCAGGATAATGCCACCACCATCCCAAAATTGCCGGGGGGGGGGGGGAAGGAAAACCATCACAGAGCACCCGGCTCATGGTGGGTGCTTGATAAACGCAGCTCCCTTCTCCCCATCCCAAATGATTCCAACGGGGAAACCTGTCTTAGTCCATTTTCTGTTGCTATAACCGAATCCCTGAGACTGGGTAATTTATAAAGAAAAGAAATTTATTTCTTACAGTTCCGGAGGCTGGAAGTCCACAGTCAAGGAGCGACACCTGGTTGAGTGGCTTCTTGCTGGTGGGGACTCTCTACAAGTCCCAAAGGCAGCCCAGGGGGTCACACGGCTCATGAGACACAGCCAAACTGATTTTTTTTTTTTTTTTTTTTTTTTGAGACAGGGTCTTACTCTGTTGCTCAGGCTGGAGTGTAGTGGTGTCGTCATAGCTCATCACAACCTCAGACTCCTGGACTCAAGCGATCCTCCTGCCTCAGCCTCCCGAGTAGCTGGGACTACAGGCATGTGCCACCATGCCTGGTTTATTTTTTCATTTTTTAAATAGAGGCAGGGTGTTGCTCTTGCTCAGGCTGATCTCAAACTCCTGGCCTCAAGCGATCCTCACGCCTTGGCTGCCCAAAGTGCTAGGATTTGAGGCACGAGCCACTGCGCCCGGCACAGACTGATTTTTATAACAGACCCACTCTCAGGATAACGTAACATACTCCCTCAATAACCCGTTGATCCATTCATCTGTTAACCCATGAACGGATTCATCTGTTCATGTCCCTCATGACCAATCACCTCCCAGATGTCCCGTCTCTCAACATGGCTGCACCGAGGACCAACGTTTCCACCCATGAGCTTTTGGGGGACACGTTCAAACCACAGCACTGGCCCAGAGGGGTTTCTGCTTGCCTAAGTGGTAGAAATGGATCTCTGGTGGCCTGAGGACCAGCCTGGGGCTTGGCTTTTCTCAGCACATCAGAGATCCTAAGCGCCAGCTGCACATGGGAATGCTCTAGGGAGTTTGAAAAAAATCTTGATGCCCAGACATCACCCCAAATCAAGCCAGTCAGGAGCTCTCAGGGGAGACCCAGGTATCAGTACTTTTGAAAGCTCCCCAGGCAATTCCTATGAGCAGAAACTATGGAGAACTCACGCGTCACACTTTGCTGCCTTCTAAAGTAATTCAGCTGCAAGGAGGCTCTGCTGTGAGCACTGCGTGGCCGGCTGCAAACGCATGCAACGGCGATGGTTCCTGTCTTGGAACACTGCGCGTGCGCTCTGACATGTGTGCGGTCTTCTCACACAGCTGGGGGAACTTCCGCTTTCGAGCCAGAGAGCCAACGGGCATGGCCCCATGGCCTCGACTCGGGGCATTGAGCAGGCAAGGTGGGGGACAACGCCCATCTCTGCAACTGTGCGCCCCAAGTACGCCGATGTCTGCCCAGATGTCCTGGACCCCTGGGCATCTGCTAAAGCTTCTGGACCTTTCTGGACCCTTCTCAGAAAACCTGATTTTTACATAATAAGACTAAGGAAAGAAGTAGCTTCGAAATATAATTATCAAGATTATGAAAAAAAAAATAGACATATAAAAATAAATATCTATATGTGTTTCTTTAGTAACACATTCAATAACAAGATCTAGCAGTGAGTCGAATAGCTGCCGGGAGTTTGAAGCAGTGATGAGTATGCACAATATTTTGAGATATCTGCAACCAACTGTCCTGGGAGAGAAAAACATCTACAATCTCTGTTGGTGACAAAGTCACAGGCACTGCTAACCCTACTGCGGTTTGTTGCGGACATTTACAATGGAGGCAAATGCTGGATTTTGGTTAGAGGTTAGTGAAGATGACCGTGTTCGTTTTTCTCCATCCAGGTCCTCCGACCCCCTGAATTCCATCCGAGGACTCCTTGGGTCCCGTGGCCCCAGGCAAAGGACCTGGGCAGAGGAATGGGGCTGAGGCAGGCCACTGGCTGCAGCTGTGCTGTGGAAGGCAGGTGTCCCAGGGGGCAGGGCGTCTCTCCGTTGGAAGATGCAATCCATTTTCCTGCTGGGTCCCGGATGCTGAGATTTGGCGGCAGGGGCTGGGGCGGGGAGCTACATCCTGGGGCTCGGGGTGTGTAGGGGAGGGATCCCGAGCTTCCGAGCAGAGCATGCCAAAATTCCCATCCTGGGCACTGGTTTCGTAAGCCAGGCATGCTGGCTTAACCTCTTTGGACCTCATTTTCTTTTTCTGTAAAATGGGAGTGCTCATGCTCCCTTCGAGGGTTTCAGGGATAAAGAATGACAAATGCCTAGCGCGGTGGCAGTGAACTCACTAGCTAAGCGTGCCGGCCGTGCAGCCTTGCGTGAGTCCCCGGCCCCTCCCAGACCTGGCTGCCGCATCTGCGGACTAGGCGGCTAGCACCTGCCCTACGGTGAGGAGGCAGGGCCTGGCCCCGGGGAGTGTTTCGTGACTCTGACTGTCATGCCCGTGACATCAGAGCCTGGCTCGGGGACAGCCTCCACCCACGGTGGCTGCGCAGCTGAAGGCCTCGGGCAGCCCGGGGGACTTGAAGCACAGCCGCTTTGGAGACTGCTTGTTTGGCCGGAATTCTGCTTCCTTGGTGGGACTCTGCAGGTGACAGCTGCAGGGCCAGCCCTGGAGGACTGTGAGAGGTCTGAACTCCTCGGGGACGGGAGTCCGTCCCTGCAGGGAGGGCCGTGGCCGGGCGTGCGGGTGGGGTGGGGAGGAAGGCGATGGGAGCCACTGCGGCTGGTGGCACTCCGCCCGGCCGGGATTCTCAGCTCCCTGTGCCTGGAGCCTCAGTTTCCCCCGGCCTGTTGGCTCGGGCTCAGCCATGCCTTTGCGACACCCGGGGCCCCGGCCAGGCCAGACCTCCGCCGGCGGGGACTGGAGCCCCGGTTTTGCTCACCTGGGGCATTGCCCTCCCTGGCTCTGTCACTCTCGGTCTGGAGTCGCTCATTCTGCCTCTGTTTCTCTCTCTGTCTCTATTTCTGTGAAAGATCCAGTGACTTGCTTCTCTTTCTCTCTCTCGGTCTCTACCTGCTGTCTGCCTCTTTCTCTCCCTGCCTTTATCTGTTTCTCTCTCCCACCCTTCCTCCTCCTCTCTCCCCTCTCCCTGCCCCTGTACCCCTCCACGCCGTCTCTCTGCACCGTGACTCTCTCCATCTTTCTATCTCTCTCTGTCCCTGTCTTTGTTTCTCTCTCTCTGTCTCTGTCCCCTTCTCTCCCCGTCTCCCCAGCCCCTCTTCACCCCCTGCCCATTTGACACAGGGACTGGGTGTCCGGGGAGGGCAAACCCACCCCCCACCTCAGGGGGCAGAGGAAGGGAGGGGGCAGAGCAGGTGGGGTGCCTGGGACCTCGAGTGACCGATCACCCGCAGCTCCGACGTCTGTTCCTGTTGGGCCGTGAGCCCCTGAGGACGGCCGCGTGTCTGGACTACCTTCCAGTCACCGTCCCTCACACAGGGCCTGGCAGGTAGCCGAGGTTCAGGGAATACTCGTTCACGTGACTAAGGGACAGCATGAAAGAAAGCACTTCTCAGTTATTTCCTAGCCAGTAAAATTCACTCAAGGCCATTTATTGACTATTGGTACTTCGAGTGTTCTGTCTGATACTGAAATCACAGTTAAGTCTCTATATGTCCTTTGCTTCTTTAATTCTAATCCTCCCAACACCATAACCACCCCCCCTCCCAGCCTCCCTCCCACCAAAAAAACACCCTCACGTTCCAGAATATTCCAGAATGTACCGGGCTGTTTTTAGCTGCAGGGTCTCCGTACTTTCAGGGTTCTCTGCTAACTCCTGTTCATTCGTTACGTTTCGTCTTGGATGTCCCCTGCCCGGCTGGGTCAGGCTTTCCCTTCTGTCCTTGCGCGGTGAGCCCCGCGCACACCCTCCCTGCTCCCTTCTGCCGGCCTGCCCCTCTGCCCGCGGGACTGCGGGCGCTGGCGGGAAGGGCGCTGGGCTTCCTCGCCACGTCTGGGGGCCTGGACGGGCCCTGCAGCCCCCCAGCTGCAGCCCGATCGCTGGAACTCCTGGGGAGTCGCTGGGAAGTGCCCGGCAGCTAAGTTGTGGTCCTGAGCTCTACGTGTAGTTTTTAGCAGTCAGAAGACAATCCCGTCCAAGAATGAGAAGACCACACAAAACGCAGGCGGGGAAGGAGGTTGGCGTGGGGGTAGCCAGGAACCTGGCTGGCTGGGCCGGGCCGGGCCGGAGGCTGCTGCCTGCCCAGCTGCCTGCCTTGCAGCCTCCTCTCTGACACACTGGGCCCCAGCCCGGCTGAGCCCCGGGCGCAGAAATAGCTACCTGTTCAGACTGGTGGCTCCACTCTTCCCCCACCCCCATCCTCTGCAATGTTTTTGCAATAGGAGGCGGTGCAATGAATTAATTATGAGCCATGTGTGCGCACATGCATGCATTCAGTCGCCAAGCCCCCCACCCCACCCCGTTCTTGAAATGTGCGATCCCAGCTGCAAACGACACGCTCCCGCCCTGCCCCGCGCTCACAACAGCGCCTTTGTGGGGTCCCTCGAATGTCTGCCATGCCAAGGAGGCCGCGCATTCCTCTGGCGGCCGCCTCGCCCGGCTTTGAGGAAATCTGCTGGCTGGCGGGGCCCCAGTGCGCGGGAGGCAGGAGGGCATGTCGGAAACGCTGCTCTTAATCTGCCCATCTCCCCATCCCCGGAGGAGGGGCCGCTGCCATGAAGCCACACGCAGCCGGCAGGAGATTAAGAGCTGCTGTTTTTATCCTCGCTGCTTTCAGAGTCTCCTGTCACGTGGGCGTCAGCGAGCCGGGGCGGGGCAGGGGTGCGTGCAGGGGTGGGGTGGGGGGAGGGCAGGGCCGGCCCCGCTCGGCCCCGCGGCTGGGGTCGCTGGTGGGCAGCTGGGGCAAGGGGTCAAGGGCAAAAACGACCCTGAATGGTAGCCTGGGAATGTGAGCTTCGCGTAGAGGCTCGCGGAGTCCAAGTCCAGGAGGAGTGGGTGTTTCTGTGGTGGTGCTGACAGCAGCTGACGCTCGCTGAGCACTTACTGTATACGTATGTTTCACGTCGCGCTTGAATGGATCTTCATAGTAAGTCTGTGTTCTAGGTGCTGTCCTGGTTCCCATTTGTCACACGAGGAGACCGAGCCCTAAGTTCGGGACTGTGCAGAGGCCTCACGGAAGTGAGGCTGGGGAGCCGTGGAGGCGAGCCTTGAACTTGAGAGCCTGCCCTTCCTTAAAGCCGGCGTTTAGGGAAGCACAGGAGAGACGGCGCGACGCAGAGCGGCCATCAGCTCCCGGCTCTGCCGCTTCCTACCTGGGGGGTCCCGGGGTGGGTCACCTCACCCCTCAGAGCCTCAGTTTACTCCTTGCAACACTGAGAGGATCGCGCCTGTCTTACAGACTGCCGTCAGGATGAAAGAGTGTAACGTGCATCAGGCGCTGGTTAGGGTCGAGTATGCTGAAGACCTAACCCCAGGGCCTTGGAATGTGACCTTATTTGGACACAAGGTCCAAGCACGACCAGACTGCTGCGGATCTAATCAATTGTGGGCACCGGAGAGCAGGTGGCCCTTAATCCAAGGTGGCTGGTGTCATTATTCGAGAGGGAAGTCTGGACCCAGATGCACACGGAGCGAAGGCTCAGAGACGACAGAGGCATGTGAAGACAGAGGTAGGGTGCTGTGGCCACAAGCCAAGGGACAGGGCTGCCGCCGGCTTGGCCGGGCCACGAGCGTTCTTCCTGGAGCCTCCGCGGCCCAGCTACACGGCGTCTTGATCCCGGACCCGCCTCCAGGACTGGGAGAGAATAAACTTCTGTTGCTCGAAGCCACCCAGCTTTTGGTACAGTCGTCCCTTAGTATCCACGGGGCTGTTGGTTCCGGGATCCCCACCGATACCCAAACCCGAGGATGCCCGTGTCCCTGATACAAGTCGTGTGTGCAGACAGCGAGTGCACGTCCTCACATTGGTTCTTTGAAAGCACCTCTAGGTTGCCTATAATGCCTAACGCAATGCATGTGATGTAGAGATCGTCACACTGTGTCGTCCAGGGGATAATTCCGGGAACAATGCCTGCCCATGTTTGGTACAGATGTCATTTTCCCCCTGAGTGTTTCCCGTCTCCCGTGGGCTGGGTCCACGAATGCAGAGCCCACAGGTGCAGAGGGCTGTCTGCGCTTTGTCGCGGCGTCCTGGCCGACGAACACGGTGCCTGCCCGTCCTCTCCAGGCTGTCCCGGCGTCACCTGCGGCTCCTGCACTGAGCATGGCCGTCACCCCCAGCACCTGCGTCTCTCCGCCTGCGGGTTTCGCTGAGTGCGGAAGCCAGCCCTGGTGGCCACAGGGGAGGCTGCAAGTGGCCAGGAATGAATGTCCCCGGGAGCAGCCGTGGGCTGCACGGTCTCTCAGGGGGTGTCAGCGGGGGGGCGGGGGGTCGCGTCCCGCCGCCCAGAGCGGCGACCCATTTATGCGCGCACCTGCCGTCGCCTCTCCCCTCCCCTGATGTCCTGCTGGTGCCCTGGGACCACCGCCTAATGCTCTCTCGCACTCAGAGCCTTGTCTCGGGGTCCGCTTGCGGGGAGGCGGAGGAGAAAGACAGGCATGGAAGGACGCCCCATTAAGTGGCCCTGCTTTCCCTTCCTGGTCACCGTTTGAGGTCACCTGCTGGCGTGTCCAAGCTAAGTGGACCAGTGGCCGGTCCTCGACCAAATGGGAAACTTCGATGACCCCCGGAAACTGCTCTAGCGTCTCGGGCAGAAGAAGATGACACCTTCGAGGATGATGAAGACAGCAGCTGACAAGAGGAAGAAAATGGCATTAACGGTGTCAATGGGAATTCCTGGGCACAGGCAGCGGGAAGGCTGCCAGGCTGGTGGGACGGCCGCCCACAGCGCAGCAGGGAGCACTGGGCTGTCCCTTCCCACCAGGCCACGCGAGGCAGGGGCGGCTTCCAGATGGCCGCAGAGGTGAGAGGAGGGACGGTGGCAGGCCGGGTTGGGGGCAGGATGGCCCCTCCCAGGGACCCCTCAAGTCCTCCGGGGAGCTGCCACACCTCGCAGCCCAGGCAGGAGGCAGGATTTCTTGCAAGACGGGCGACAGGGCCGGGGTCACGCGGGCTGGGACGCAGGGGTCTGAGGCACATTCACCCAGACTCGAGGGACAGAGCGGCACAGAGCAGGCGTCGGTCATTTGTGGCTGCCCGCTGCCCTGGAGCCCTGTCCCTCCACCTTGGGTAACTTTCTGCATTTTGAGTCCGGCCTCATCGCCACCAAAGGAAGAAGACACACGTCGCTGGGCTCCCTGGCAGGCTGGAACCTAACCCGCGAGGTCCTGCAAATCCATGCACGCACGGGCGGGAGCCTAGAATGCAGAAGTGGCCACACTGAGGGAGCTGGAAGCGAGCATGGTGGCCGAGGGATTCTGCCCTTCAGCCGTGGCCTCATGGAGCTCTGGGTTCAGGTTCCGTGTGTCTGAGGAGCTTCCTGCCGTGGCAGGAGAGCAGTGACTTCTGAGATGTCCCCACAGTGTCCTTCCGTGCTCTTTCCAGGGATGCCGAGAGTGATCTGATCTCTGATAAATTTCTTGGTTTTTTTTTTTTTGGTCCAGGCGCAGTGGCTCGGGCCTGTCATCCCAGCACTCAGGGAGGCCGAGGTGGGAGGATCGATTGAGGTCAGGAGTTCGAGACCAGCCTGAGCAAGAGCGAGACCCTGTCTCTACTAAAAAAAAATAGAAACAAATTAATTGGACAACTAAAAAAAATATATATATAAAATTAGCCGGGCATGGTGGTGCATGCCTGTAGTCCCAGCTACTCGGGAGGCTGAGGCAAGAGGATTGCTTGAGCCCAGGAGTTTGAGGTTGCTGTGAGCGAGGCTGACGCCACGGCACTCACTCTAGCCTGGGCAACAGAGTGAGACTCTGTCTCAAAAAAAAAAAAACAACAATGTTTTTTTTTCTTTTTTGCTGAAGCAAGCGTAGATTCTGTTCTGTGTCCCTGCCACCCTGTCTGGGCCCAGCCTGGGCACCTTCTGGGTCTCAGCTGTAATAGCCAACCTTCACTGAGCGTTTGCTATGAGGCTGGCACACCTGGCATGATGCATTGTCTCAATCGATCCTGCCAACGAACTTATGGGACACAGTGGGGAACCGAGGCAGCATGCAATGGCAGGCTCAGGTCTGCCTGGGTCCAAAGCTCCTGTTTTTTCACCTTCTCTTGGAACCACCAGGGCCTACGCCCTTCCTCACTGGCCACGATGGCTGGTGGCCTTATTCTGTGTACAAGCGCCCACATGGCAATTATGCTCCTTCTTTTTTCCCCCCGTTTCCATCGCCTTCATGGTGAACACTTGCTACTAAAGGACAAGAAAGCCTGTGCCTTGGGCTTAGCGCATCGAGTTACCGTAGGGGGGAGGGTTGGAAGTGGGGAAGAGAATCTTCATCCTTCCTGGATTTAGCTGAGTAGAAGTGATATCAAACAAAGTCCTGTTATCAAATATGACTCTCGCCTATCCAGCACACCAAAAATAGGCCAGAATTCACACTCTGGCGGTCACCGTAGAGTGAGCGCTTTTGAACTCTCTCTGCGGCGGACGGGGCTGCAGACACGTCGAAGAGCAGTTTTAGAGTCACCAGCAATTTAATGCCAGCACGCAGAGGACACTCAGAAAGAAAGAAACAGCTAACATATGCTGAGAGCACGCCACCTGCCAGGCGCTGCACTCCAGCTCGCTTTTATTTATTATCGGTCAGGTGCTATTATTAATAGCCTCAATTTTCAGAGGAGGTGCCGCCTGCCCGGGGCCACCCAGTTAGGAAGCGCGGGAGCCGGGGCCCGGCCGGGAGCGTGCGTCTCCGGGGCCTTGCTCTTCGTGGCATTCTGCGACACCCCCAGGAAGCAGCGCCCTAAACTCCCTCCCGTCGATTTTAACTCACGTCTTGGATTCCGAAATGTCACAAGACGGGGAAGCACGTGTCTTAGAGGTGAGGAAATACGGAAGCTCTGAATTCGTGGAGGAGCCCGGGGGAAGCTTCTAGAATTCACCGTGGTCTCCCCTGCTCCTTCCCGGGAGGAGGGAGGGAAGGGTGGGACTGACGGCTCAGCAGAAGCAAATCCATCTCCATCATCTCCCTCCCAGCCTTCTGCTTGCCTGGATACTGGGACCCCTGGCAGCAGGAACTCACCACGACGACACTGGACCCTGCCGGTCAGCGCAGAACTTTCCCTCGGCTAATCCCGTCCCAGTCTCCATGCTGATTCCAACCCCCCACCCCCAAAAGCCCCGTCGAGGGGCCGAGTCACACTCCCCTTCTCTTTTAATTATTCAGGGCCTGACACGCTGACTGGGAATACATCACTCAGAGTACGTGGCTGGTGAGATTAAATATTAGAGGAAACTCTTTTAATTAATTTTTAATGCGTTCTTTAGAACAATTCTTCATACCTAACCACACACCGAAACAGAGTGCTTGGAAGAAAAATTAACGCTTAGGGTCTCAGGGGCTTGTAGGTCTAGACAGCCCCTGTTCTGGCCACCTCTAAGCTACAGATGGGGTGCAACAGGGACTACATCCGTGGCACAGAATTGGGGTACCAGGGCGTCCTGGTTTTACTGGGACGGTCCCAGTTTTTATGCCTGTTGTCCCAATGTACTTAATAATGCCCTTTTTACTCCTCAAAGTGTTCCGGCTTGGATGCTAAAATATGCAGTCGCCCTGCCTGAAGGCTACCACCTTCCCTTCTCGTGCCAACGACAGACATCACTAATCAATCACAGCACCCTTTTCCCGCCGATTCCACCTGCATCCCCCTAAGGCATTCTCAATGCAACCCCCCGGGCGGCCACTCCAAGCGATTAAAGTTGGCTTTTAGATGCTCCCTATTTTTTTTTTCTTTCCTTAGAAAGCAGTTTACAGCAAATCCTTATATTTTTATTTCATCTTCATCTTTAAACTATTTTTCCATTTGGGCCCTTAATTTCGTGACTTCATGGTCTTCCATGGGAGCACTGTTGTCATTTTGTGTGGGGCAATCCATCAGGGTGACCATCCCAAGCATTCTAGGACATTTAATATCCCCGGGCCCGTGGACATTAAATGCCAGCCCCAAACCTGGTCGCAGTGACAAACAAAATTGTGCCCATCCCACCCCACTCCCGCCTGCAGAACACCCCCGGGCCGGGCGTAAATGCAGGTAATGAGAACTATACTAGTCCAGACTACGTTGCTTTGATTTTCTATTGCTGGGCAGTAACCTCCCCGTTCTCCCTTCTCTCCCAAGAGTTTGGTGATTTAAAACAACAATTTTTTTTTTTTTTTTATTTATGCACAGTTTTGCAACTTTTTTTTAGGGCTCGAGCGGGCGGCTCCACTGGGACTGGAGGCTGTTGCAGGCCGACCGGTGCCTGGCGGTTCACTGGGAGTTTCAGTTCTGCCTCCTGAGGGCTCCTCCACAAAGCTGCTTGGGCTTCCTCACAGCAGGGCGGCCACGTTCAAAGGGTAGGACGTGGCGGCTGTCCTTCCCCTTAATATTGGCCTGGAAACGGCGCGTAGTCACCTCTCCCATATTGCATTGGTGAGTCACTGGCCCTGAGTCCCAGATTCGGGGAAGGAAGCAAATCGACCCCACCTCTCAGTGAGGGAAATGACAAAGCACTTTAACTCATCACGTGTTTCTTTATAGTTTTTCATTTTGAGAATTTTTTTTTTTTTGAGACAGAGTCTCGCTTTGTTGCCCAGGCTAGAGTGAGTGCCGTGGCGTCAGCCTCGCTCACAGCAACCTCAGACTCCTGGCCTCAAGAGATCCTCCTGCCTCAGCCTCCCGAGTAGCTGGGACTACAGGCATGCGCCACCGTGCCTGGCTAATTTTTTTGTATATATATTTTTAGTTGGTCAATTAATAGAGACGGGGTCTCGCTCTTGCTCGGGCTGGTTTCGAACTCCTGATCCGCCCGCCTCAGCCTCCCAGAGTGCTAGGATTACAGGCGCGAGCCACCGCGCCCGGCCTGAGAATCTTAACAGTCTTAAAAAAGGTAGATTAGGCAGATGCCACGAATGCTCCCATTTTACATATGGTGACACTGAGGCTCAGGGGATCGGTGTGACCTCCCCGCAGAAGAGAGGTTTCCTGAGCCGTTTGGCTGGAACAGGAGGGGCGTGCTGACTCCCGGGCATTCCTCGGACCCCCTGGAGCCAGCGTGGGGAGCCCCAAAAGAATCAGAGGACGGAACTTGCACCATTTCTTGGTGGCTCCACCCTGTGGTCCTGTGGGGGCTTAGACCCTCGTCGGTTGTGCCCAGGGTCCTGCACAGTCCCCGAGCCTCCGTCTCAGTCCCTGTCGCTTGTCAGAGAACACCCAAAACCGGGTGATTTATAAGCGTCTCCCGTCCAGCACGTGGTTAGGGCCGAGCGTGCTGGCTCCCTCTCTCGTCCTCTCCTTCCAAAGCCACTGGTCCCTGTCCCGTGGCAACCCAGCCCTCCATTAGTCCGGGAACGGGTTCGCCCATTGGCGAGGGAAGTCCCCTCCCACCCCATCACCTTTCAACGCCCCCACCCCTCCATACCACCGCAGGGGGGGTCGAATTTCAACGAGCGTTTTGCAGGGGACAAATATATTAGCGAGCCGTGGCAGCCTCTTTCGCCAAATGTAGATGGGGGGTCACCGAGCGCCAGGGGCTGTGCTGGAGCAGGGGACGGCAAGGGGGACGGGCTCGGAACGGCCTTGGCGTCCCTGCAGTCTTGAGTGGAGACATTCGTTGCTGGCTCGATGGGAGCTGACCCATCAGTGGGCCAGGGAGGCTTCCCGGAGGAGGTGACACTTCGGCTGAGACCTGAAGGATGGGGAGCAAACGAGGCAGAGGCACAGGGGTGGGGAGGACGGTCCAGCGGGGGCACCGTCTGCCACCACAAGGTTTCAAGGAAGTCCCCGAGGGACGGGACGGACGCCTGGTGGCCAGGCACAGGGAGAGAGGGTCGTGGGGGAAGGACGGGACCTCGAGGGCCGGTGGAGGACGCTCTTCTGCGTGTTATTCTGGGGACAACAGAAACTTCTTGTTTTGGAAAGATCCTTCCAGCTGCGGCTTGGAGAAGGGGCGGAGGCGCAGGGACGCATCTGGGGAGAGAAACGCGCCGACCGGGCAGCCCCTGCCCTCCCTGATGCTAACCGCTCCCCTGCGCCCCACCGGCCGGGCTCTGGGGGACCCGGATGGCGCGCTTCTCTGCCGTGTCACCAGTCCCGCCTTTCTGCAGGGTCCGGGACCCAAGGCCAGGGATAGATTGCAGCGGGCCACGTTCCTGCTTGGCCTGCGCTGTGCCACGCTGAGGGCGTGTGGCCTCCCTGCCCCCCCTCTGGGCTGGCCTCCATCTGGACTGGCCTCCCTCTGGGCTGGCCTCTCTCTGGGCTGGCCTCCCTCTGGGCTATCCTCCCTCTGGGCTGGCCTCCCTCTGGGCTATCCTCCCTCTGGGCTGGCCTCCTCTGGGCTGGCCTCCCTCTGGGCTGGCCTCCCTCTGGGCTGGCCTCTCTCTGGGCTGGCCTCCCTCTGGGCTATCCTCCCTCTGGGCTGGCCTCCCTCTGGGCTGGCCTCCCTCTGGGCTGGCCTCCCTCGGGGCTGGCCCTGAGGGTAGGGGGAGGGAAGCGAGCCTGTCCCTGCCGGTGGCCTGTGGTTACACATCTCACTTCCCTCCCGTCCCATGGGCCGGAGCCCTCAAGGGCCACACGCAGCCGCCAGGGGGGCCGCGGTGTCGCCCTGATTTCTGGGCGCCGCGTGCCCGGCTAACTAACGTCTCAGGGTTAGGAGGGGCGGGGAGGCCGGGTCTGGCAGCTCTGAGCCGCCTCCCTCCCCCGCACAGCGGCACTGCCACAGCACCGCGGCACAGGGGCCCGGGAAGTCGGCTCATGGGCCAGATTCCAGAAGCAGGAGCCGGAGAGCGCGAGGCACCCGTCTGTCTCGTGCTCTCACTTTAAAAACGGGGAAACTGAGGCTCAGAGAGGGAAAGGGCCGGCCAAGGTGACACAGTGCCTGAAGGTTTGGGGACCAGAGCCCCAGCTCCATGGGGACCCCTCCTTCCTGTGGGCAATGAGTGGGTGGGAGGGGACAGGCCCGGAAGGAGCCAGGACGAAGGCCTGGAGACTTCCAGGCTCCTGCTGAATTCAGAAGTGGCTCTTTCTCCTCCTCCCC
>VSMD01111067.1:0-26517 GCA_008750895.1 Mirza zaza
CTACCAAAAATAGAAAAAATTAGCCAGGTGTGGCCCACCTGTAGTCCCAGCAGCTGGCGGTGCTGGGAGGTTGCTGAAGCAGGAGGATCGCTTGAGCCCAGGAGTTTGAGGTTGCAGTTAGCCATGATGACACCACTGCACTCTACCCAGGGCGACAGAGGGAGACTCTCCAAAAAATGATAAAGAATGGGAAAAGATATACTATGTTTAACACTGATCGAAAGAGAGCTAGAGTAGCTATGTGAATGTCAAAGTGGATTTTAGAGCAAATAATGTCACCAGAAATGAAGAGAAACATTTCAAAATGGCAAAGAGGCCAATTCGGGACAAGGATACAACAGTGATACTTGTGTGTGTGTGTAGCTAACATCAAAGCTTCAAAATAGAGCAAAAATGTATCAACTTGCAAGGAGAAAGAGATAAATCCACAATTATAATCAGAGATTTCAACGCCCCTCTCTCAATAACTGATAAAAACAAGTGCATAGAAAACGATTAGGAATGTAGAAGACTTGAACAACATTTTCAACCACCTTGGCCTAATCGACATTTTTTTACAACACTCCACCCGACAGCAGAACACACCTTCCAGAGCCAGCGTCCGCAGGGCACAGCTGTATTGGGGGGCGGGTAGGGAGCCTGAGGAGGGAGTGTCCATAGTGAGGGAGACGCAGAAGGGGCTGCAGTGACAAGGAGCAGGAGCGCGGGGCTGCCAAGAGCAGGTGACAAGCGAGCACCGCGGGAGGTTGCGCGCGCTGTGCAGGTCCTCAGGCAAGCGAGGACCCAGAACTGGTCACTGGATCCGGCCTCGTGGAGGCCACTGGTGACCTTGACCAGAGCACCTGCCCTGGAGCGTGGGGACGGGAAAGCTGAGCCGCTGGAGGCGAGCGAGAGGCAGGGCCCAGACACTCTCGTTTTCCAGGGGTTTTGCTGGAAAAGGCAGCAAAGTGATGGAGAGGTGCCGGCACGAGGGGTGGCAGGGTTTCCTCTTTTTTCTCTTGTTAAAGAAGGGACGCAGTGCTCGCATCGGCAGCACATATACTAAAATTGGACTGATACAGAGAAGATTAGCATGGCCCCTGCGCAAGGATGACAAGCAAATTCGTGAAGCGTTCCATATTTTTTTATTATATAAATGGCCCCAAAGTTGATACTCAGTTAATGACACTGGAATCCATTCATGTTCTTTTCCTTCGGAGAATGGTTTGTAGCTTAGTAAGACTTGGGAAATCACCTTACTGAAACCCACCGTGGTCAAGGTGAATGCTTCTTTCGTGATCTCGGTCAAAGCATTCTAGTGCTTCCTCCTGTGAAGCTGGGAGAATCCATCTTTTCATTCCTATCTCAGTGATCTCAGGAAGTTTGGTCACGGCACATAACAAGTGTCTAAACCATCGTCCACAATCCCGAAAATTGGAGGGTCGAAGGCTAATATCCAGCTCGGTTAACTCTTTGAGGAACCACACGTTTTGGCAGAAGATGGCCCATCCTTCATCGCAGATGCTGTCATTATAGCTCAGGTCCAGCTTCTGCAGTTTGGCCAGATGACCCGTCCCTATGACTGACGCTGGAAAACAAAATCACCCTAATGCTAAAGTATAAGAACACTTTCTACTATGGCCATTTCCCATTTCCAATAACACAGTGTCTCCAGGATTAGTAATGACAAGATTAGTAATTAGTAATGATTTGTTATTAGCTAGCAGTTTTATTTAGGGCATCTGAAATTAGTAATAAATTTCCTCTCTGTACAGCCAAAAAAAAAAAAAAAAGAAGGGACGCAGTTAGAGAAGGTCGGACCCCGGCGGAAAGAATTCAGGAGGGGGAGAGGACATTTGGGAGGAAGGAGAGAATTTCAGAGGTGATGTCCCTGAGAGGGGCGGGTCCAGAGCACCCAGGGAGCAGCGGCCTTGGCCGGGGACTCCGTCTTTGGTAGGAGAAGGGGCCTCCAGAGCGCGGGGGCCGGGGCAGCGTCGGGGTCTCAGAGGGTCCCCAGCAGGCAGCCCCCCATCCGGCGGTCCGGAGAGCCTGGTGCGAGCTGTCTGTCCAGTTAGGGACAGGCTTCGCTGACGTCTGCCCCAGGGGGAGTGGCCTTCTGGTCACTGTTACCACTTGCTCTGTGACCCTGGACAAGCGACCCAGGTGACGTTGGCACGGAGAGCCTGGTGGTGCCACCTGGGTGCCACCTGGGTGCCACCTGGGTGGCCGGCACGCCGACTGCGCCTTGCGGCCCTGCCCTTCGCCACCAGAGGGCGCCAGGAGACTGTCCTGTGCGCGCGGGGCGCGCCCCCTCCCTGCGGGCCTCCGCGCCTCCCTGCGGGCCTCCGCGCCTCCCTGCGGGCCTCCGGGGCTTCGGTTCCAGCCCCGCCCTGAGGCTCGCTTGACAAGACACAGGGACAGAAAAGGGGTGGGGTCCTGGAACGCGCGTCCCGGGGAAGTGTCGTGCAGCCCCGTGAACCCCGGGAAGCTCCAGCCCAGCCCTGCAGCAGCGCCCCGGCAGCCCGAAGGGTGTGGGCTGGACCCCCGCCGCAGGAAGGTCCGAGCCCGGACGGCTCCCGGCGCTCCCCCGCTGCTGCCCCCGCGAGCACCGCTCCTGTGGCAAGGCACGGGCTTCGCACCCCTTGACCAGCGCCCGCTTCGGTCCAGGCCTGCTGGCCCTGAGAATGCCGAGAGGTTAGATCTCCCTGCTCCCAGGGGTGGGGTGGTTAACCTACGGATCGAACGAGTGAGTCGGCCGGCCCGTCGCCGACTTCCCGGGGAGACAAGGGCGCAGGGCCCGAAGGTGACAGGCCGGCAGGGGCTCCACTGAAGGGCTTGGTGCCGCCCAAGGGTTGGGAGAGGGAGCTGGAGAGGAAGGATGGGGATGACACTGAGCACCACCTTGGACTTGAGGGGCCACCACGTCCGGTATTTTAAAGAGAGAGGCGGGGAAAGGACACGTGGACACCCACGTAGACAGTCCATCACCACCTTCTGAGAAAATACAAGTGCTCCACCAGCCACTACCATCCCGCATCAACTTAGAATAAACTCTTTCTCCAGCACTCCCTGCCCACCGCCAAATGCAAGCAGACTCTACCACCGACAGGAGAACGCCGAGGGGCCCACACAAGCAGGGGCATGGGAGAGGCCAGGTTTTTGGTGGAGGGCCCCACCCCAACCCAGGGCCAGCTTGGGGTGTGATGGGGCCAGAGTCCTGTGCCAGGAGGCAGAAGGGGCACCTTGAAAAAAAGCTCCCTTCACTCTTCAGCCCTGGGGCAGCCAAGCCAGCCTCCGGAATGATGCACTTAAAATGTGCAGCGCCGTGTGTACACAAGCACCCAGTCTATGTTAGCCGTTCTTCTCATTATATGCTAAATACAACAAACATCTTTAGAGAACAGAAAAGCAGGCACATTTGGTCAATGTATGAATCCTTGTATATTGACCGTTCAGGTTCCCCCAATTTCCATCCCCTTAGAAATTATGAACACTTTTAGTTTGAGCCTATCATCTGGGCTGCAAATCTGGAACCTGATGTATTGTTCCCTTGGCTTCGGGCCAGGTTGCAGATGTCTGAATCCTTCTGAGGCCTGAGCGGCTGTCTCCCAGGCTGGTGCTGACTCACGGTGCAGCCAGCATGCAGTCTGCTTCTCCGCCAGGTCCCTGCGGGTTTCTCGGATGCTGCGTGGCCTATTCAGAGTTCACTGACCTGTACCTAATATATTTTACCGTTGGTCCCTGTTCCTGCCCCTAAGGGATATATGAAGGGAAACCCTTAGCAGTGCTTAGCATGAAGTGAGCACTCAGTGTTAGCTGTTGGTGGTGTGTTGTTATTATTCATTCCTATTATGATCATAGCACGGACTCATTGCAATTGTTTCATTTATTTATTTTTTTCCCCTGGGAGATCATTAGAACTGCTTGGGCATATCACACGATGGTGGTCTGATGGAAGGCAGGAGGATGAGGTATTAAGCTGTCTCCTCTTCCATAAGCTCCTTAAAGGCAAGAATCATCTGATTAGTCTCCCTGTTCCAGCAGCCCCTGGGGTTTGGTGCCCGGTAATTAAGCAAGGAATAAGCATATTGTATGTTTCACGTTTTTCCAAAGATGATTTGGGAGAATCAAATCATACCAACATCATTCCACCAACCAGGACTCAGCTGACAGTGCACTTTGATACTAAGAAACGCCTTTGGCTTCCCTCCCTCCGCCCAATTTAAGAAGCAAGTTATGAGTTTAAACTGTCAAAGGCCAGTTACTACCCCTTAGAAGAAACTACCATCTCTAAACTACAAATGTGGGCGGCTTGTACTCTGGCCCTTATGTAGTCTTGGTGCAGGGGTGGAAGTCCAGGTGAGTCAGAAGGAGGGGGAACCTTAGTGAGCAGGCAGCCAGGCCTTGCCTTGCAGGGCCCAGATGCTGAAGCCCACAGCAGCTCTGGGCTGCTGGAGGAGCTTCACTGTTGCAGGAAGATGCTCAAAAGATGCTCTCATGTAGGTCTCCCTCCTGGGCCTCAGAATCCTTGGGGGTAATGATTTGTCAGTAGGGGCCAGGTCCCATCGCAGCTTGGTTTTACGTCCCGCTCAGGTGTGTCATTCTCGGCTTAACCTCAAACCGCCCCTGCAGCCCTGCAGTCGGCGCCCAGCCACCGCCCCCAGACGGCTCTGCCTTGGCCGAGGCTCGCTCCTCTGCCGGGGAACCTCTGGCTTTCCAGCCCAGCAGGGTCACCTTCCGGGCACGCTGCTCATCTCCTCCGCCTCCGAAACACAGTCTCGCTCCCCCATAAAGATCTAACAAGGCAGGTACTGCGCCTGTATTTTGGCACTTAGCACGCGGTCATTCATTCATTCAAGGGGCGAACGCAGGCTAAGTGCCCAACACACCAATGCAAATTAGCTCCTGTCATTAACATCACTCGGCCGCTGTTTACGGAGTTTCTCGGGCTCTGGGCCACTCGCTGCGCCCACGGCAGTGAACAGGCCCCGGAGGCCGGCGCCGACCCGGCACAGGCGAAGTCCGCACCTTCGGGGCTGGCCGCGCTGGGACTGCGGGCCCCGCCCCGCGCCGGACTACAAGTCCCAGAGGGCCGCGCGGCGGCGCCCGGCCCGGCCCGCGCATGCGCGACGTCGTGACGCCGGCGCGAGTGGGCGCCGGCGGCTGCGGCCGGGCGGGCGGGCGGGGCTGCGTCGGGGCGGAGCCGGCCCCCGCTCTCTCAGTCCTCCGTGGGCTAGCGGACGGCCCGGCTTCCGGCGCCCGTTTCTCTCGCCCGCTCGCTCGCGCGCAGAGTCGCCCCTGAGCGCTGCCCGCGGGCCCCGAGCGCGGCGCCATGTCGGAGCCCGGCGGCGGCGGCGGCGGCGAGGACGGCTCGGCCGGCCTGGAGGTGTCGGCCGTGCAGAATGTGGCCGACGTGTCGGTGCTGCAGAAGCACCTGCGCAAGCTGGTGCCGCTGCTGCTGGAGGACGGCGGCGAGGCGCCCGCCGCGCTGGAGGCGGCGCTGGAGGAGAAGAGCGCCCTGGAGCAGATGCGCAAGTTCCTCTCGGACCCGCAGGTCCACACCGTGCTGGTGGAGCGCTCCACCCTCAAAGGTGCGGGCCGGGCCGGGCGGCCTGCGGGGCCGCGGCCCCGGGAGCCGCCCTGCAGAGGGCGGGTCGGCGGCCCGGGCCGAGCCCCGCGGAGGGAGGGTCCGGGCCCTCCGGCCGCAGGCTCCGCGCGGGCCGGCCCGCGGCCGCACGCCCCGGGGGGCGGGGGCTCCCCGCGTTCGCAGGCGCTCGGCGGGGAGCCCCGCGGCCGGCCACACGCACCCCGCCGCCGGGCCCCCGGCCGCCGCGCCCGGCCTGCCCTGGCCACGCCCACTGCCGGCGGCGCCGCCCGGCCGCGGGGCGCGAGCGTGCCCGCCTCGCCGTCGCCCCAACAATGGCCGCTTTGTCCGCGCGGGCCGCTCAAGATGGCCGAGTCGGGCGGAGGCGCGGCCCTGCCGCCGGGTCACATGAGCCGCGCGGTCGCGCTCGGCGTCCGCGCCGCGCCCGGCTCGGGAGCCGAGTGTCGGGGCGGACCCGCGGGGCCGCGGGCGGCCGGGACTCCGGGCCTGGGGTCGCCTGGGCTCGGGGAGGAGGCCGCGGCGGGCAGGCGTCCCACCCCTGCCGCTGGGGCTCCGGGCCTGAGGCCCGCAGGGTGACAGTGCCTGCCTCCGCCGGCTGCCGGCACCCCTGTGTGTGCGGATGCTCTGGTGCAGGTCTCCATGTTGGTCCTCGCGGCATCCTTCCTGAAGGGGTGTAGCTCCGGGTTTTACGTGTGAGGAAACTGAGGCACACGTTGAGTGACTCCTTCCGAGTCCTACTAAGCTAATCTCAGTCCTTAGACT
The DNA here is from genome assembly GCA_008750895.1 of Mirza zaza. NCBI lineage: Eukaryota > Metazoa > Chordata > Mammalia > Primates > Cheirogaleidae > Mirza > Mirza zaza. The sequence continues at coordinate 6,347 of VSMD01111067.1, forward strand.
AGACTCGACAGCTCAGTTTCCAGTTTGTTGCTTGTTTCCACTCATCATCCCTTCTAATTGATGTTCGTGTGATGCTTAGGGTTGTGATGACGGCACTGTAATATTTGAGTCTGATTTTACAGACGTTTAAAAAAGATTCAGGTTAAGCGCTTACTGAGGGGAGGAGGCAAAAGGTTTGCATATTCCAGCTATCTCCTCAAATAGCGACCTCTTCAGAGCAAGGCTAGATTCCTCTTGAGCCCTTCGGAGCGTGCCTGCAGGCAGGGTTTCTCATCGATTCTTTAAAATCACTTTGTAGTCGGTATTGGGGACCCTGTGTATGGGTGTGGCGGGTCCACCTAGGAACCCAGGGGTGATTCCAAGTAGGTTTTACGGTTAGCACCTAGGGAATAGGGATTGTCTGGAAATGTTTGCAGGTAAGCTTCCTATAATTAAAAAAAAAAAAACAACGAATGGTTCTGTCGCTAAGAGAACCTGTACTGCCTGCCCAGTCCTCAACACACGCTCTTGTGTTTCTTTCTGATAGTTTGTTTCTTTCAAAGGCTATTCTTACTAAGAAGATGCTTCACTGTAGCCTTGATGTCTGCCAGAGGTTAGCGAAGTACAGAGGAATATTTTTCTTAGATCTGCATGGAATGTTCACAGCAAATAAACCATTCATGGGGGGAGGGGGGAAAGGCATTTATTGAAACCTTAAAATCTGTACCCCCATAATATGCTGAAATAAAAAATAAACCTTCAGGCATCTTTAGAGTATCGATGTTGTTTAGGGTTGTTTACTGTTATATATTTGGGGTTATATATTCCTGCATGGAAACCACGAGTCCTTAAAAAATTTTAACTCATCCACTCTTTTTTCCAAAAACATGTATATCCGTGATAGGGAATTTATACAAATAAAATAAAAGTCATTTGGAATCCTTTGACCCAGATGTAACCACGGTCAGCATTTTGGTGTATGTGTTTCTGGTCTTTTTCAGTGCATGTATTTTGTAAAATTTTAGTGTAGATTTTTTAAATTATTGTATTTTGAGTAGTTTGACCATGGCTGATTCTTGATCATATTTTTATTGCACAGTTTATGTATTGAAATCAGTGATTTTTTTTTTTTTTGCCTTGGCTCACAGTTTCTTTTTGTGAAAAAAATTAAGTTTTATTCTTTGCTTCTAAAGTGATCATCAGTAATTAACTTTTCTCAGACATCTTAGAATTGAGCTTTACTAAAGTTATTGGGGGGGCATATTTCTGTAGTACACTGTCTAGTGCAAATCATCTCTGTGTCTTTATGGGTACATTTCCTTCCTTTCAGCAGAACGAATATTCAGGCATCCAAATCTTGGCTGCAGAATGACTTGCACTTTTGAAAGTTGAATAAGGAATGAGATTATCTGAACTGAAATCCTACCTCATTCTTGTATTTATAAAAATCCGCAAAGTGTTTCTAGCATTTCAACCTGTCTATAATTTGATTTTCACTTACGAAAGTCTAAGGAAAGATTTAAAAATTAATCCAAGTTTATGATATGTAGTCTCATTGGTCTTAATAGCATCCTGTCTACGCTAGGACAATTTAGATACAAGTACAGACCCAGGACCCTTGGTAGGAGGGATTTCTTCTGTATGTTTTTTATGAGTTAGCCTTGGCATTTGTACATTTAATCAAATATGTGTGACCAGTGAAAAGGTAGGCTTGTGTTAATTTAGAAAACAGATCTGAGTTGTTTAAACTGAATAAAGACTACCCCCTAGCTGGGCATGGTGGCTCACGCCTGTCTGTAATCTTAGCACTTTCGGGAGGCTGAGGCAGGAGGGTTGCTTGAGCTCAGGAGTTCAAAACCAGCTTGAACAAAATGACAAGACCCAGCAAAACGACAAGACCCCGTCTCTACAAAAAATAGAAAAATTAGCTGGATGTGGTGGCGTGCGCCTCTGGAGGCTGAGGCAAGAGGATCACTTGAGCCCAAGAGTTTGAGGTTGCAGTGAGCTATGATGATAACACTATACTCCAGCCTGGGCAATGGAGCGAGATCGTGTCTCAAAAAAAAAGACCACCACCAATGATGAAGGCATATAATTTATTTAATGAACAAGAGAAATTGCTTTAGCTTTTATTTTATCCTCTTTTTTTTTTAATGGAAAGATGTTTCCAAATGCTTGTAATTGAATATAGAAGCATTTTTATATAAAGTTATATACATAGCCACACCCAGCTAGCTGTAAACTTTTGTTAAAGTACAGCGTTGCATTACTCGTCCGGACATGGTGGCTCAAAGCTGTACTCCCAGCATTTTGGAAGGCTAAAGTGGGAAGACCGCTTGAGCCCAGGAGTTTGAGACCACCCCAGGCAAGACCCTGTCTCTATAAAAAATAAGAAAAATTAACTGGGCGTGGTGGTGCATGCCTGTAGTCCCAGCTACTAGGAGGCTGAGGCAGGAGGATCATGTGAGCCCAGGACTTTGAGGCTGCAGTGAGCTGTGATCCTGCCACTGCATTCTAGCTGGGGCAGCAGAACAAGACTGTGTATAAAAAAAAAAAAGCATCACTCAAGGTTGTAAATTTAGCAGTTCATTTGGATAGTGAAAAATTGGAGAGTTGATAGGAAAGGGAACGTTAGGTTACAGCTCCTCATTTTGAAAAGAGAAATGTCCTTTCTGTAATTGCCGGCCTGTAGGAAATTACCTTCTTTGTAGTATACTTATAAAAATGTGACAAAATAGGTGCTCGTTACTGAACTAGGCATTTTAAAATGTTGCTGACATTTCTGTAGCACTTTTTACTTGAAGTGCATTTTTTTTCGTTACGTTTTATCCCCGTGAGAGGTTGGGTGGTACATTCCTATGGTGGAGGCAGGAACAAGAACGGCCTGCTTCCGTTCTCAGCTGCTGGGCTGACGGTTCCATGACTTGTCTGCACTTCTCCAGCTTGGGAGTGGCCAAGCTGGGACCAGGTGCTGAGTTGCTTCGTTTGTTTGCATGAGTGTGGCTTTTTGGTTTTTTTTCTTTTACACTCAAGTGTCTTAGGCTTGGCATTTGCCTTATGGTCAAACTTAGTGGCTATGGTGAATGCTTAAGCTTGGAATTATAGTTTTTTTCTTGAGGTAGGTAAGTTGGGGGTTTCACCTCCTCTTCAGTAGTGCAGACATGGCGAGGGACTAGAATGTGAAAGAAATCTAGAGCTATTTAGGGTACTGAACTTCTTAGAGATATAGTGGTGTGGATAGGGAGTGTTTTGTGGGTTTATAAAAAATTATTTTTCTGAGGATTTAATATTCCTAAAGGATGAAGGAATGTAGTAGACTGATGAATAAAAAGTATAGTATTTATTTCTGACCTTTGCTTAGCCCCTCCCAAATGGTTAATAAAATGATTAACAGGATGAATTTTCTGTAAAACCATGTTGTCGGCCGGGCGCGGTGGCTCAAGCCTGTAATCCTAGCTCTCTGGGAGGCCGAGGTGGGTGGATCGTTTGAGCTCAGGAGTTCGAGACCAGCCTGAGCAAAAGCGAGACCCCATCTCTACTATAAATAGAAAGAAATTAATTGGCCAACTAATATATATAGAAAAAATTAGCCGGGCATGGTGGCGCATGCCTGTAGTCCCAGCTACTTGGGAGGCTGAGGCAGCAGGATTGCTTGAGCCCAGGAGTTTGAGGTTGCTGTGAGCTAAGCTGACGCCACGGCACTCACTCTAGCCTGGGCAATAAAGTGAGACTCTATCTCAAAAAAATAAAAAAATAAAAATAAATAAATAAAACCATGTTGTCTTGTAGCACTAGGAAGGAGACCACCAACCTGGGTTCTCACCATCCTAGGCCAACACACTGTAGGTGGGGCCCTAGCAGGGGTCTCCCACCTACAGTAAGTTGTATAATTATTTCATTATATGTTATGATGGAATAATAATAGAAATCAAGTGCACGATAGATATAATGCATTTGAGTCATCCCCAAACCATCCTTCCCGTCTCTGGTCCCTGGTAAAATTGTCTTCCATGAAAACCGTCCCTGGTGCCAAAAAGGTTGGGGACCGTTACATGGGACAAAACAGTCTGCACAAGATAAATTTGAATGTGCAGTGTAGCATAGTAAATGAAATTTATGTACAGCAAAGGGAAAACAGAATCACTTCTTTCTAAACATTAAAGATGAGCCAAGCACTGTGGCACATGCCACATGCCTGTAGTACCAGCCACTCAGGAGGCTGAGGTGGGAGGATTATTTGAGCCCAGGAATTTAAGGCTATTATTTGCTATAATCACGCCTGTGAATAGCCACTGCACTCCAGCCTGGGCAACATAGTGAGACCCTATCTCTAAAAAAAAAAAAAGTGAAGATGGATAGAAATTGTTTATCAACATCATAGAATGTCAGGTTGGGAGTAGCAAGGAGGTTCAGTCCAGCCCTTGTCTTTCATGAATGAGGAAACCAAAACCCCAGGATTTTAAGACCCAGTTAGGAAAAGGATGTTCTGAGAGGATTCTGAAACCTAAAATCTAATCTCCTTGTAGTTCCTTGGTATCCATTAAAATGAGAGTGGTTTTTTTGCTTTTGTTTTTTTCAAGACAGAGTCTCACTCTGTTGCCCTGGCTAGAGTGCCATGGTGTCAGCCTAGCTCACAGCAACCTCAAACTCCTGGGCTCAAGGGATCCTTCTGCCTCAGTCTTCTGAGTAGCTTGGACTACAGACATCTACCACCATGCCCGGCTATTTTTTTCTCTTTTTGGTAGAGACAGGGGTCTCACTCTTGCCCAGGCTGGTCTCAAACTCCTGAGGTCAAACCATCCTCCCTCCTCGGCCTCCCAGAGTGCTAGGATTACAGGCGTGAGCCACTGCACCTATCTGATAGTGTTGGTTTTAGTCTATTTTATATCAGTTATTTCTTTTGAATTAGTATTAACTTAAAAACTACTAAGTCTTACGTTGTTTAGGTATTAATAACTTATTCTTTTTTTTATTCTCTTTTTTGATGGAAATATCAAAATGAACTCCATGTGACTGTATGTAATATACAAGTGTTATATGGAGTTTAATGCTCCCTTCATACTCCTGCTGGTGTTACAAGGGAAGTCTGTGGGTTAGGAGAAAGTTCAGACTGTCTCCGTGTTCTTACACTTGCACCAAACTAGGGAGTGGTCGTGGCAAAGAAGTCGTGGCTCATCGGGAGGACAAGAGGGCAGACGTCCAGGCGACAAGAGAAAGCACCGGAGATGAGAAAGGGGAAAACAAACAACCACCTGGGAGAAGTGGGCGGGGACATGGATGATAGTGATCAGCCAAAATGATGCAGTATTAGTATGTTTTAGATTTCAAAAGGGAAAGAAAGATAAAGAGAACCAAGAGCACATAACCAGTAATTTGATAGAGTATGTGGGCCACAGGAAATGAATGGCTTCATCCTCAAGGTGGAGAAGAGACATGTTCTGTGGCTGGGAAAAAGTTGGGAGGGAAGAGTGAGTAAGGGGAGGACCAGGCACAAGAGCCAGCGCCCTCATCACCCACCCCGCCAGTGTGCTCTGTCCTTTCCCTGACCACCAGGGAAGCTGCTGGTCACCAGCCCCTGTGGAAGCGTGCTGGTCTGTACCTGAGAGGGTGGTATAATTCTTATGGTAATGGAACTTGGCACCTTTTTTATATTTCATTAGGTAAGACATATGCTCACCTTATTCACAGTGCAATGATATGAATTACTAGTAGCGTGAAATACATACATTAAACTAGTCTTTCAGTAGAAGTATGCACAGATTAGTGCTAAATGCCATTCTGAACACCTCTAGAAAGTCATTAAATCTCCGAAGTTAACCAAGGTATCCACAAGTCATTGTAATGTGTGTCAACATACTTGCAGCAAAGGAACTCATGAGGTAGGCCCAATTCTTTCTGTACTGGTACTTTGAGTCTTTGCCTGTTATTCGTTAGCTGTATTTACCAATATCTTTATCAAACAACAGGAAACTGATTCAGACTTTACCGAAAGTGATATTACCTAATAAAACATGCAGATTGTGTTTGTATTTAAGCTTCTAAATACAACAGAATCAATAGCCTCCTTGTTATTAAAAATTAGCAATCAAGTATCTTTCCTCCTCTGAACAATTTTTTAAAAAGCTTCTCTAGAAGTAAAATGTCAAATTATTATTTGGAAAATTTAATAATTTACAGAGATGTAATTTATAGAGAGGCAAAAAGCTCAAATTATTTGATAGCAGTTTATATAACAATGTCATAAGTTTTGTATCTATAAATGAAAGTCAAACCTACTCCCATCTATATAAATACAGACTTCATTTGATCTATTTATAGAGAATATGCATAGAAAGACTAATCCAAAATGTATTCTATGACTGATTAGTAATGACTTCCACAAATTATTGTCATTAAAAGTTAGAATTTAACAAAGCAGTAGGGAATATCTATTTGCATTATCACTGAGGATTATGTCATTGGGTGTGCCTTCCTTAGCCAAAGCAGCGTTCTACTGCATTGCAGTAGTCCTAGTGCAGAACTGGAGCATTTGCCACATAGCTGTGACTCATCACTTGGAATGATGCCTAGTTCCTTAACTCTGTTTGCATTAGGAAGTGCAGGCAACATGCTGAGATGCCATGTCCAGACTGCAGGTTTTCTGCGATTTCATTTGTATACATGGATGAGTCTTTATCTAGGGGGAAGAAATGATTCCAAGTTAACATACCATAACTGTGCGCCTGTAATCCCAGCTACTTGGGAGGCTGAGGTGGGAGAATTGCTTGAGCGCAGGAGTTTGAGACCAGCCTGGGCAATATAGTGAGACCCCGTCTCAAATGATATCTTTTGGTGATTGTAGAATGTGACTTTTATATATTGCGTGGGTGTTATTTTGATGACATTTTATATAAATCTTAGAACAGTATTATGGAACATTCAGAAAATTGAGGGAGAAAATATTTCACAATCTCACCACCCTGACAACTATTTCAGTTTGGGAGTATTTCTTTATGCTTTTTATCCCTGTTCGTATTTTACAGATTGTAGTCATAATGTATGGTTGTGCATGGCTGATTTCAGGCGGTATGATTTCTCTTGTGGTATAACCACCCACATTTGAGTCGTTAGAAAAATTGATTGATTTAGGGTTTTTAAAAGTCATTTTAAAAAATAGGAAGTATCTGGCATACTAGAATGTTCTGCCACCTACGCCTCTTTACCTAAAATTTTACCAAAAACAATAATTTGGAAGAATTTTTGTCTTCTTGATAAATATACTAATATCTTATGCTCTTTAGTGAGTTTTGTATATTTGTCTCATCTGAAAACTATCAAAGCAAATAATAGCTTTTGCTCAGGCTCTATACACCCAGATTTCATAGTTTTTAGTGCTTAAAAAAACCTTATAAGGCCGGGCGCGGTGGCTCAAGCCTGTAATCCTAGCTCTCTGGGAGGCCGAGGTGGGCGGATCATTTGAGCTCAGGAGTTCGAGACCAGCCTGAGCAAGAGCGAGACCCCATCTCTACTATAAATAGAAAGAAATTAATTGGCCAACTAAAATATATATAGAAAAAATTAGCCGGGCATGGTGGCACATGCCTGTAGTCCCAGTTACTTGGGAGGCTGAGGTAGCAGGATTGCTTGAGCCCAGGAGTTTGAGGTTGCTGTGAGCTAAGCTGACGCCACGGCACTCACTCTAGCCTGGGCAATAAAAGTGAGACTCTGTCTCAAAAAAAAAAAAAAAAAAACCTTATAGACCACTTAATATTCTACCCCTTTTCCACCACCCATTTTTACATCTCACTGATTTAAAGTGCATCGGAAGAAAAATTACTTTCCCAAGGTACCTGGGCTTCTAAGCAATAGGACTTGATCCCAGGTTTTCTAACTGTTGAAGCTACTGCCTTTTTTATTCCATCATGATTTAAAAGTGAAGGTGAACCATGTGTATAAAACAAGCAGGTTAGATTAATCCACAGATTGTACTTTTTGCTAACACATTTCGTACAGTAAATCATTGCAAAGATCATTTGACTAGAACCTTTAGGTACTTGGTGAATTAGTACTAGGGGTAGAGGTTTGGGTTGTTTTCTGTTGTTACAAATTTTTTATTTTAGTTTTTTAATTTTGATTTTTTTAATTATTTAGAAATTTGGTTCACATGTATCTTAAGGCTATCTTACTAAATTCCAGTAAGTTTTTCTCCCCCCAGCCCCCAAATTCCAGTAAGTTTTTAAAAATGACTGCTGTGTGCGGAGAGTTGCGCTCTGTGGAGTCTAGCATGGACCCTGCCTTCTGAGAGCTCACACATAGTCAGGGAGTAAGGGGCATTCGTAAGTCAGACCCAGAGCAGACTCTGACAGGTGCTGTGACATGACAGCAGGGGGAAGACTGCAGGAACGCCTCTAAGTGGTCCTGGGGGTGTTGCCTCATAGCCCTTTTCTTGGCTGGGGTTTGCCCGGGACCAGCCTTGCATAACACAGGCCATGCTACGTACTGGTGAGGGGCTTGGACTTTGGAATCACAGACTTTCGAATTCTCACTTTGTTGCTTTCCAGTCGAGTGTCTATGAGCTATTTTCTTATAATCTTTACCTGGAAACAAGGATAATAATAATCATGCCTACCGCCAGGGTTAAATGTATGGTATACATAAAGTGCTTAGTAAAATGCCTGTCCCATACTCTGTGCTGAGTGAGCAGAATATGCTTGAGAGCAGGGGTGGAAAGTGACTTCTGTGTCTGGAGCACAGGGGACGAGACTCCCGGGATGGGATGGTGAGAACTTGGCCATGGCCAACACGAGCTAGCACCGCCCAGGCCAGGCCCCGCTCCAGCACTTCACATGTGTCAACTTGGTCATCCGTCCAGCAACCCCCAGGCATGCAGCACCACTCTGTTTCCAGACAAGGAAGTGGAAGTGCAGAGAATTTACTACCTTGCCCAAGATCACACGGCAAATAAGTGACCGAGTCAGAAGTCAGAAGAAATGGGTAGGAAGGGAAAAATAGGGAGCTTCACGTCACATAGGGATTTAAATGTCAGGGAGGTGGTGGTGAGGATTGTCATTCTCTAAGCAGTTGATAAATGATAAATTGGAAATATTGATATGAATTTGATGCAATATTTATTATGATTTATAGAGGATGTTGGTGATGAAGGAGAAGAAGAAAAAGAATTCATTTCCTATAACATCAACATAGACATTCATTATGGAGTTAAGTCCAATAGGTGAGTAGTATGAACATGCCATGTCTCAGATTATAAATTTGTGGGAATTAATGTAAATCTTAATTGACTCAGACAAACACATTAAGAAAACACTCAAAAGATTTCTGCTCTTCAAATTTAGTATCTTATCTTTGATTTCATGTCTTTAAATTAGGAAGATGTCCAAGTCAATATAAATCCTGAAATATTTTTCTTTTAATTGTCGTATTGTAGCACCCACCTTATGTTTGAGCTATAATGTACTTAACATACCTAATAATTCTCTCAGATTACGGTCAGCCCTCTTTATCTGAGGGTTCTGCATCTGCACATTCAACCACGGTTAGAAACTATTTGGGGGAAAAAACAATAAAAATTACAATACAAATAAAACAAATACAGTGTAACAACTATTTATGTGGCATTCACGTGGTCTTGGGGATTATCAGCAATCTAGAGATGATCTAAAGGATTTAGGGGGATGTGTACAGATTATATGCAAATACTGTGCCATTTTATATAAGGAACTTAAGCATGTTCAGATTTTGGTATCTCGGGGGAGTCCCGGAACCTTTCCACTGATGGTACTGAATGTACATCTGATTTTTCATTATTACAAATAACTAGTAAACATACTATATACAGGTCTGATTCTTTTTTCTGTAAATCCTAAAGATAGCATTTTTAGTTCATGTGCAAAGCATCATTATGGTTTTTAATACATGCTATCAGATTTCCCACCTTCCAGAAAGGCTGTACCAATTTATATGCCAGTAGACATATCCAAATTTAAATATGTGTTATATTTGATTCTTTGTTGGTCTTTTTCTTTAAACTTCTTGAGTTAATTTCAAAGTTACAAAAGAGTTGCATGAACAGTATATAGAACTTCCAGATAGCACTTGTTAACATTTGCCACTTTTACATTATCATTGCCCCCGAATCATTTGACAATTGATTATAGACATCATGTCCCTTTATCCCTAAAATACTTCAGTGTATATTTCCGAAGAACAAAGACATTCTCGTTCATAACCTCAGTACAGTTATCAAATTCAGGAAATGTAATATTGCTATAATATTCTCTAATTATAGTACATTTTCAAATTGTCTGAATAATGCCCTTTATGGCAATTTCCCCTGATTCATAATCCAATCCAGGATCACACTTTGCCTTTAGTTTTTCTGTCTTTCTAATTTCTTTAATTGGGAATAGTAATTCAGCTTTTCTCTACCTTTTATGACATTGACATTTTTGACAAATACAAACCAGTGGTTTTATGAAACATTTCTCAGTTGGGTTTGTCTGGTGTTTCTCCATGATTAGATTCAGGTTATATGTTTTTGGCAAGAATACTGATGTGACTTTGTTCCTTGTCAATGTGTCACATCAGAAAGCTTCATTGACTTTTTAGAGGAATATAAAGTATTGTGTATAAAATACTGACCTGGGAACTGGAAAATTAAAACATTAATTGTTTTGAAGTCATTAATTTAACCAACTTTGAGCACCTGTTATTTGCAAGGAATGGCAGTAGATACAGAGTGATATACAAAGAAGTAAAACCTGGTTCCTATTCCTGAGAAGCTTATGGTCTTTGGGAGGAAGATTGGCAGGTACACAACTAATAGTTGGCAAAATACCATGGAAGCATGGAGATTGGAGAGATTGCTTCTGATTACAGAAAGCCCATTAAGAGGTCGCTCTGGAATTGAGTTTTGAGGGTCATAATTTCAGCAGATGAATATGGATTTCTTAAGCAAAGACACAAAGCACATGTTTAGGTAATGGGACATCTAGTTTAAGTGTTGTTTCAGGGTGGGGAAGAGGGTGCATACCAAGAGGTAAAACTGGAAGAATTGGTTAAAGTTGGGCTAAGGAGAGCCTGGAATGTCCTCTTGTCACTTCAACCTATGAAGGACTTTTGTTTACTGAAGCTGATGTATGACTTAGTGCAATAAATAAATGGTACAAATTTAGTATGAGATCTAAGTCCTTCATGGCTTGTAGCTTGCAGTTGCTAAGGCAAGTTAGTTTTAGGCCAAGATTATTCATTAAACCGACATATGAGACAAGGTAACTTTTCTTAGTTTCATGGTCACATGCTATAACCATAACCTTGATTCAATAGTTCTCACATAGTGAGTAAAAGAAGACAAACAGTACCTGTCGCTATTAGAAAAGCAAAAATTTAGTCTATTCTTAATATGATTTTTAAATTAATAGGATGAATGAGGCATGAGACTCTTTGTTCTAATTTCTTTTTTTGCTTTCTTTTTAGCTTGGCCTTCATCAAACGTACTCCTGTAATTGATGCAGACAAACCCGTATCTTCTCAACTCCGCGTGCTCACACTCAGCGAAGACTCGCCCTACGAAACGCTGCACTCTTTCATTAGCAATGCAGTGGCTCCTTTCTTTAAGTCCTATATCAGAGAGTCTGGCAAGGCAGACAGGTAAACACCTTTTTTCTTTCCGTGATTTGAATATCATATTTTACTTCATGTTCACAAGATAGTGTGGAAGATGATGTAAAACTCCGGAATCGGAGGGGTAAAGCTAGTAAACCAATAGGATATAAATCCTTTGCATCAATAAATATGTACATTATTAATATTCAACAGACCTGAAATAATAGAATCTCTTTGGAGATCAGCAGTGCATTAATTTTGAGGTATTTCATATCTTTTCAGGGATGGTGATAAAATGGCTCCTTCAGTTGAAAAAAAGATTGCAGAACTTGAAATGGGACTCCTTCACTTGCAGCAGAATATTGAGATTCCAGAGATCAGCCTGCCAATTCATCCAATTATTACAAATGTTGCAAAACAGTGTTATGAACGTGGAGAAAAGCCAAAAGTTACAGACTTTGGAGATAAGGTTGAAGACCCAACTTTTCTCAATCAGTTACAATCTGGAGTTAACCGCTGGATCCGAGAAATTCAAAAAGTAAGAGCACAGTATTGAAAGTTACATGTAAAATGTGTTATTCTTTAATATCCATGGGAAGACTGATCAAGTTTTTGTCAGACAAATTCTGTGATAACTTAGTGGTATTTCCTCTTGGTCCTGGGAACGCTCAGTGCGGGACTGGTACTGGTCTGGGTAGAATGGTCAGGGTAGAATTTGAGATTGTTTAAATATTACCCCGGTATAGCATTTATCTCAGCAGTCTCATGCCTTTAATGTCACATTAAACCACTTTTGATTTACAGGGAAGGAAATGTACTTGAAATATAAAAATTAACTTGTAATGCATGTGTTAATCATCCTTTTACCTTTGTTTAAGTAGTGAATACCCTTAGATGTCATTTTATCTTCAAAGGTGACCAAACTCGATCGAGATCCTGCATCTGGAACTGCCTTACAGGAAATTAGTTTTTGGCTAAACTTGGAACGTGCATTATACCGCATCCAGGAAAAACGAGAGAGCCCAGAAGTTCTCCTGACTCTGGATATCTTGAAACACGGCAAGCGTTTCCATGCCACCGTCAGTTTTGACACTGACACAGGTAACAGCTAGAACTAATAATCTGATCAGTCAGTTATTGATTTGGCTTCTGTGAGAGCTTATTTGATAATTTAGCTGAAAACTAATAGATGTACTATTGTATTTACTTCCTCTCTTGTATCACATCTCATCTTTCCCTCAATTCTAGGTAATGAAAATTACTTTCCCACATACCTACCTTCCCTTCAGAGGTTTTGGGAACATAAAACAGTTTCTGGACATGAGTATAGTGCACCTGGGCATCTCCCTTCTGTCCCCCAACGGCATGGCTCCTTGAGTGGGCTGTGCTTTTGGGGATGCAGTCAAGGGTGCTTTTGACAGTCCAGGTGGGAAGCTGGTTCAAGTTAAGCAGAAGTTATTTGCCCAGAGAGCTGTGGCGGGAAAGCTGGTCAGTCCTGCTTTCTCTTCCTCTTTTTACCTACCCCCTTCTTGTCTCTTCTGTCTTCCTCCCTATTCTGACAAGTGGTCAAAATAAATTTAGTTTTCTGAGTGGGGAACAGTGCGAATGATGTTGCATTAGCACGCACTAAGCACACAAATATTTGAATACCAGGCAGTATTGTTAGGCATTTCTGAACAACTCTACGCCTTCAAGAGACATGTTAGAACAAGTACTTAAAACTGCAATAGGCTGGGCGCAGTGGCTCACGCCTGTAATCCTAGCACTCTGGGAGGCCGAGGTGGGCGGATTGCTCGAGGTCGGGAGTTCGAAACCAGCCTGAGCGAGACCCTGTCTCTATCAAAAATAGAAAGAAATTAATTGACCAACTAAAAAATATATATACAAAAAATTAGTTGGGCATGGTGGTGCATGCCTGTAGTCCCAGCTACTTGGGAGGCTGAGGCAGAAGGATCGCTGAGCCCAGGAGTTTGAGGTTGCTGTGAGCCAGGCTAATGCCACGGCACTCACTCTAGCCTGGGCAACAAAGTGAGACTCTGTCTCAAAAAAAAAAAAAAAAAAACTGCAATAGTTGTCATATATTGTCCCTCCCCCCTTCCAAAAAAGTGTGGTGCCCACATTTTAAATGTTAGAGGAAATTCCAAGTAGAAATCTTCCAGTTACTTTGATCACATTGCACGAGCATTCACTGTGCTGAAATGTATACCTTCATTTTTTAACCCCCAAAACCTTTCTTTCCTAATACTTTTTTTTTTCTTTTTCTATTTTCAGTTGGCCAATTAATTTGTTTTTTTTTTTTTTTATTTTTAGTAGAGACGGTGTCTCACTCTTGCTCAGGCTGGTCTCGAATGATCCACCCGCCTCGGCCTCCCAGAGTGCTATGATTACAGGCGTGATCACCTCCTAATACTGCGCCCAGCCTCCTAATACTTTTTTTGATCTTATGCCAGAGGAAGTCAAGACATAGACTAGGACCCAAATGCTTTTGTGATTCTATCTCCATTGTAACACATTCAGCTAACATGGAGTTGGGTATAAACTTTAAATTTTAGTGTTCTCAAGGATAAAATTTTAGTGTTTCTAAATTTGTTATTGGTAGAATATTTAGATAATATAGAAAACCAAAAAAGACAAAATCTATGAGGCTGCCACCCATAGCCTTTGTAGTGTGTGAGTTGACTCTGACTCTTAGAAAAGCAAAAATGGGACCACACTAGGGTTACCCTATTGATAACATGTTCTTTTTTCAATATCATAAAGTTTCCGTGTCACTAGATCTTTTGCAAACATCAAAATATTCCATCGTAATGACATAGTTTACTTACTATTTTATGTGAAAATCATTAACTATTTCTCTGTTAATATAGGTCTAAAACAGGCTCTAGAAACCGTGAATGACTACAATCCTCTGATGAAAGATTTCCCTCTGAATGATTTGCTGTCTGCCACTGAGCTGGACAAAATAAGGCAGGCACTTGTTGCAATTTTCACCCATTTGAGAAAGATCCGAAACACAAAATATCCCATTCAGAGGGCACTGCGTTTGGTGGAGGCAATTTCAAGAGACTTGAGTTCTCAATTACTCAAAGTGTTGGGCACTAGAAAATTGATGCATGTTGCTTATGAAGAGTTTGAAAAAGTAAGTTTTAGTTTTAATATATTAGAAGACCAACCTCGAGGCATTAAGATGAGAATATATTTTAATAACAAGCTTCCTTTCTTATATCTTAGGTTATGGTAGCATGCTTTGAAGTTTTTCAAACTTGGGATGATGAGTACGAGAAACTTCAGGTATTGCTGAGAGACATTGTTAAAAGAAAAAGGGAGGAAAATCTGAAGATGGTGTGGCGTATCAATCCTGCTCACAGGAAGCTTCAGGCTCGCCTTGACCAGATGAGAAAATTTAGACGCCAGCATGAACAGCTGAGAGCTGTCATCGTCAGGGTCCTGAGGCCACAGGTATGATCTGCATTCTAAAAATTTGTATAGGCATTGTTTAAATGCCTTTTAAGATTTAACTACTTCTTTCTATTTTGCACTGCTGAGTACTTTATCTCCATTTTTGTCTTGTCACTGTCATTTTTAAGATCTAGTGATTCTGTATTATATTATTTCAGTCCAAATCTTTAATATTCTCTGTCCATCCCTTCTCTTGTCTTGTGTGAAACCTAGAGCCAGACTTCTTGGGTTTTAATTGATTGCTTGCTTGATTGATTAAGACAGGGTCTCACTCTATAACCCTGGCTAGGGTACAGTGGTGTCATAGCTCACTGCAAGCTCAAACTCCTGGGCTCAAGTGATTCTACTGTCTAAGCCTCCAGAGTAGTTGGGACCATGGGCACATGCCACCATGCCTGGCTAATTTTTTCTATTTTTAGTAGAGATGGAGTCTTGCTCTTGCTCAGGCTACTTCCTGGGTTTTAAATCCTAATACCTCTATTTACTAACTATGTCACTAAAACACATTATTTAATCTCTTTTTCTCAGAGTCCCCATCTGTAAAATAGGAATAATAATTGCATATGCCTGAGACTTATTAAAGAATTAAATGATTCCTTTTCCTTGTACATGCTTTTTTCTCTTCTGAATTTATCATTCTCTCTTCTTCACCAATTCTCTTCTTCCTTTAAAAAAGTCTTGTCCAACAATTACATTGTCAGAAAACCTTTATAGTACTGAGTTAAATTATACTCTAAGGTATTTTATTTGGCTTTATTGAGTTGTGGTTATAAAATGTTTGACTAAATGTTTAAAAACCTGTATTGCTGACTGGTAGTTTTTGTGTCGTGTGTACAACAAAATACTATTTTTAAACACTTCTTTGTTACAAATTTTTCTTTTTTAGGTCACAGCAGTTGCACAACAGAATCAAGGAGAGGTACCTGAACCCCAAGATATGAAAGTAGCCGAGGTTCTCTTTGATGCCGCTGATGCGAATGCTATTGAGGAAGTAAACCTTGCTTATGAGAATGTCAAGGAAGTAGACGGGCTGGATGTTTCCAAAGAAGGCACGGAGGCCTGGGAAGCTGCAATGAAGAGATACGACGAGAGGATTGACAGAGTGGAGACCCGGATCACCGCTCGCCTTCGAGATCAACTTGGCACAGCCAAGAATGCCAATGAGATGTTCAGGATTTTCTCCAGGTTCAACGCCCTCTTTGTCAGGCCTCACATCCGTGGGGCCATTCGTGAATACCAGACCCAGCTGATCCAGCGTGTGAAAGACGATATTGAATCTCTTCACGACAAGTTCAAGGTCCAGTACCCACAAAGCCAGGCATGCAAGATGAGTCATGTCCGTGACTTGCCCCCTGTGTCGGGGTCTATCATCTGGGCTAAGCAGATTGACAGGCAGCTGACTGCCTACATGAAGCGCGTGGAGGATGTCCTTGGCAAGGGTTGGGAGAACCACGTGGAAGGGCAGAAGCTGAAGCAGGATGGAGACAGCTTCCGCATGAAGCTCAACACACAAGAAATCTTCGATGACTGGGCAAGGAAGGTGCAACAGCGCAACCTGGGCGTCTCGGGGCGCATTTTTACCATCGAAAGTACTCGGGTTCGCGGCCGAACTGGAAACGTCCTTAAACTGAAAGTTAACTTTCTTCCTGAGATCATCACACTTTCAAAAGAAGTCCGAAACCTCAAGTGGCTTGGTTTTCGAGTCCCCCTGGCAATCGTGAACAAGGCTCATCAAGCAAACCAGCTCTACCCATTTGCCATCTCGCTGATCGAAAGTGTCCGTACTTACGAGAGGACCTGTGAGAAGGTGGAGGAGCGGAACACCATTTCACTGTTGGTAGCTGGCTTGAAAAAGGAAGTGCAGGCCTTGATTGGAGAAGGCATTGCACTGGTGTGGGAGTCCTACAAACTTGATCCATACGTACAGCGCCTGGCAGAGACTGTCTTCAACTTCCAAGAAAAGGTGTGCTTTAATTTAATCCTCAAGTGTCCTAGTAATGAATCATGCAGTTTATTTTTTTTATTTTTATTTTTTTAGCATATCATGGGGGTACAAGTGTTAAGGTTACATATATTGCCCATGCCCCACTCACCCCTGAATTATGCAGTTTAAATGTTCTCCTACGGCCGGGCGTGGTGGCTCAAGCCTGTAATCCTAGCTCTCTGGGAGGCCGAGGTGGACGGATCGTTTGAGCTCAGGAGTTCTAGACCAGCCTGAGCAAGAGCGAGACCCCATCTCTACTATAAAAATAGAAAGAAATTAATTGGCCAACTAAAATATATATAGAAAAAATTAGCCGGGCATGGTGGCACATGCCTGTAGTCCCAGCTACTTGGGAGGCTGAGGCAGCAGGATTGCTTGAGCCCAGGAGTTTGAGGTTGCTGTGAGCTAGGCTGACGCCACGGCACTCACTCTAGCCTGGGCAATAAAGTGAAACTCTGTCTCAAAAAAAAAAAAAATGTTCTCCTACACAGGCATGCATAATTGATACAGCATAAGGCCTGTCAGCTGAGGGGGAGAAGGAACCATCTCGCTCGCCATGGCGTTGATGGTGCTGGGGCTTCAGGGAGCCAGTAAGTGACACCCTGAGTTTAGAAACCAGTGGAGAGCTGAAGGACATTGGCGTCTGACAGAGCAACATGAGAGCCGTGTTACTGGTACAGGGGAACGGAGAGCATGGCTCTCATCTGCAGCCATGGGCCCTTGCTAACGGTACACCCAGACTTAGATGTCTTCCCAGTCTCTAGCAGGAGGCCAGAGCACGTGCTTCAGCGAGGCTGGCTTCCAGGGCTGAGAGGAGCAGGTTTATTTCCTTTTCCCAGACTTGCCATCAGAGGCCGCCCCTCCCACGAGCAGGAGTGAGTAAGGGGAAGGAAACCGATAGTGTTCCCCACGTCCCCTTCCCACCGTGAGGACATGGGGGTGGGGGTCAGCGTTCGCCTCGCCTCAACATCTAAGATCAGCTATTTATGCAAGGACTTCTCTGCCTTGAGGATTTGTTAATTACCTGAAAAGAAAGTATGTAAAAATAAAGGAACAGAGTGAATCGATGTTTTAAATATCATATATTCTTTCCTTCAGGTGGACGATCTGCTGATTATTGAAGAAAAAATAGACCTGGAAGTCCGTTCCTTGGAAACCTGTATGTATGATCACAAGACTTTCTCAGAGATCCTGAACAGAGTCCAGAAAGCGGTGGACGACTTGAATCTGCACTCCTACTCCAACCTGCCCATCTGGGTCAACAAGCTTGACATGGAGGTGAGGGCTGGGGTTTGTTCGATTCTCCTGCTGACGTGAGAGTGGACCCTGTTCAGTAAGTTTATCATCACTGAAAAGGGTTTTTCCTTAGAAAAAGGACAGCCCTATCTGTGTTAGGCCAGTTCCACTCCAGAACCCCATTCAACTAATGGTAGAGCCGAACGGTGGTCCTATACGTCGGTACTCAAGCCAGGGCCAAGTTGGAAGTAGCAAGCTGTGAGGGAGGAGGGCGTGGTCCCTTTCTTTGCTGGGTATTTGACAACTTCTCTTTGCCCTTGCCTGCTCCTCTCATGATTGAGGTTGCCTTCCCTGGCCCTCCAGGGTCCTCCTGATGACCCTGCCCTGCCCCGCCACTAGGTTTAGAAAGGAGTCCCCGGCCACAGAACACTCTTATTGCTGGTGTAGAGAACCATGGCCCAGCCCTGGAGAGGGGTGGGGTGGGGTGGAGGTGGAGAGAGTGTTTGTGTGTGCATGCACATCTTAGGAGGAAATTTTATAGCAGAGGTTACAGGTTGTGCTCCGTCAGTTCCCAAGCTTTTTGTGGTTTTTTTTCTTTTCTCTTTTCAAGTGGAAAAATAAGTTGCAGTGTATCCACACAATGGGGTGCTAACCGTGGAAGTTAACAAACCCCACTTTCCTGAACCCAAAGATGATCTGAAAGCCCCTGGTTCTTGTCCAGCCGCCCTCACCGACTTCCCAGGATGGTTGTTTGTGGCCTAAGGCAGACTGTTGGCAAAGGCTTACAGACATCCTATTTGTAGGAAATTTACTAGTGTCATTCTAGATGAGAGAGAAGACTGCATTTGTATTAGTTTCCTTGACACTTACAAGTTGGAAAGCTTGGTGATTCAGTTAGCCCAAAGATGGAGAACACAGTCAGCCTAACTGTGACCAGTTATCCAAGACAGGAGGAAGTGATGAAGTGAGACTGAGAATGAAGAGATGTAGGATTGTAGTTAGTAACTTTTATCTTTGACCTGAAACACCTATTGCTTTCTAATTCTCATACTTTGTGAGCTGACTTTCAGAAGAAACACTGTTCTCTGACACTACTTTCTCTGTAGATTGAAAGAATATTGGGCGTTCGTCTACAAGCTGGCCTAAGAGCTTGGACCCAGGTTCTTCTTGGACAAGCTGAAGATAAAGCAGAAGTTGACATGGATACGGATGCCCCACAAGTCAGTCACAAGCCTGGTGGAGAGCCCAAAATCAAAGTGAGTATGGCATCTTACTTGCTAGTAAGTCATAAAAATTTTCCCTGTAGGAAGTACCTATGAAAAAGTCACTTTACAGCAGAGAACCGGACAGACATCTTACCCAGCTTGTGAAGGTTAGCATCACCATTGAGATGGTGTATTGTGTAACCCTCTGAGATCACGTGGTGAAAGGGCACTGTGGTCTGTCTCCCAGGATCTTCAGTCTCCTTCCAAACATGACAGAAACATCATACACACGCAGAGCGAGGGTCAGTCTACAAAACACTGCCCAGTACTCTTCCAGAGTGTCAGGGTCATGAAAGACTAGGAAAAACTGAAAAAATGTCACAGATTTGAAGGGATTAAGGAGATGTGACAGCTAAATGTAATGTAGTATCTTGGATTAGATCCTGGGAACCTGGCTGAAGTCTGTATTTTAGTTAATGGAATTGTGTCAAGTGTTTTCATGATTGCACTATGTAAGATGTTAGCATTATAGAAAGGTGGTGAAGGGTATGTGAAACTTGTACTTTCTTTGTAATTCTCCTCTAAGTCTAAAATAATGACAAAAAAAAGAAGTCTTAAACAATGAAAAAGAAATTTTAGGAACAAACCTACACTGGGTGGGGAGAACTATTTACCAAACATACATGCAATAAATTATTTCAAAATAA